>LCTX01000992.1:0-37891 GCA_002233555.1 Limonomyces culmigenus | reverse complement strand
AAGGCGGTCAGATGGGTACAGTTACTGATGATCATCCGGAGTGCGGCGAGCTCCGACTCTTCGGGCCGTGGAATGTCGCCTTCGTGGCGGTCCTCGCGGTCCTCGATCATTAGCCGAGATGAGCGATTCTCGCAAACGTCCGATGTTTGTCTTCCCGCTTTCCAGATGAACCGGTAGCTCTCGATACATGATCGGGCTGCTGACACTCTATGCACCGCATTAGGACACTACGCGAGATTGATGAGAATATCAGACGCTCACGTTCCATTGCCTTGAGACATACAGAAGTGGCCAGATGTTCCGATGGAGCTCTCCAGTATCGAGTGCCAGAAGCTCGAAGATCTCGAGCAGGAGTTCGTCTGGCAGCGATGGGCGTGTCGTCGACATGAGTACAAGAACAAGAGGCGCGCGTGGCTGTGCCGGCAGAAAGACGACTTGACGACGTCACTTCCTGCTTGCTCTGCCAAACTCCTTCGCGTAACAGCTACATAAACTATAAAACTTGTTGATTTGGACCTCATCTAATTGACTGTACATCACTGATTACTTGACCCTTGTTTGAACACAGTCAGACTATTCCATGTTGCTGCCAGGGTTAGGCCCGTCCACTCGTCATGGCTGAACATTATCCCACTACCATACCTTACGTGCATGATCCGGACATGTCGCTGCAGGTCTCCAAGCCGAAGCCGCGCTATGTCATCCCTGACGAGCTTGCGGGGTGCCCGGATCCCATAGATCCCCTCATGTCCGTCCACCTTGCCAATGCTGCTCACATACTGGCCACCAACCACAAAGGTCGGTTGCGTCCACCGAGTTGCGGGCGACATCCACTCCAGATGCAAACTGACGCAGGTGTAGTCACGCGTGATGCGGACGGTCAGGCCGTGGGGTTCCACCGCCAAGTCGACGTACACACTCTGGAGGCTGCTATAGCGTAGAAGAGCGTGCGCAGTGATTGTGACCTCTGTAGAGAGTCTGAGGATGTTACTGAACGCGAGTGCTCGGTGATTTGAGGTCGGCGACGAGTGGTCTTCAGGGACGTATACAACAACGACTGCACCGGTCAGAGATAGGAGCGCGGCGGTTGAGGATAACACAGCGACCCTGTGAATCTCGCTGATGGTGCCAGTGATCTATGATACAAGTGGGTGGAATGAGTTGGTTGATGCATCCTGGTCGACGAACCGATCCATCGATTCCCCATCGATGATTTCCAGCCAAGAGAGAATCGTCCTGTGCGGCCAATGGAATATCGACGATAAATAGAGCATACTCTTGTCCGGACTCGCCACAAAATAGCAGCATCAGCGTGTCGTCTACAAAATCCAAGTCGAAGGGCATAGCGTTCCGCTCAGGCTCGTGACATGCAACAAGAACGAGACAGGGCTTTGATGTACAGTCAATCTGGACGAGGGACCAGTGTGCGTATCCAGGTCTGCAGCACTCAACATCAGCATGTAGTCGCGATCTGAGTCCCTATGCGTACCTGTATACTGGGCCGACAGTGCTGGGCAGAGCTCCCAACATCACATGGCCATAGCGTACTGACGTGCAGAGTCGGCAGAACTGATTGTAGCTATCGACGATCGTGTTGGTGTGCGGAGTGACTTCAGGGCTCCAGCGCCAAACTGGTTCGCCGGTGTCGAGTGAGATCAGGTAATGTCTCATGTTGAACACAGTGATGGCATGCGAGGTACCCGGGAGCAGGAGTGACCACGTTCCCTGTCATTCCCCGGTTGGCTTGAAAGAATCCATCTCACGCCTAATAAGCACGAGACGATCGGAGTCGTAGTTTGCGAGAGCATAATGGACTGCGTAGTAACGCAGTGCTTTCGCCCGTAGATATTCAGCTGATGCCGTTTCGAGCGAGCGCTGAAGCAGGATATCGGGAGAAACACTAAGCAAGTCCATTACTACGTCTTTCCAGAGTATATACGACGTGGATAACAGGGTATGGACGTACCGGCAAGCCTGCACGAGCGAGAGGTATGAGCTATCTCTCCTCATGAAGTGCCAGGTAACGTACGAGACTGAGAGACTGGATGTCGGGTATTGTTGACAGGAGCGAGACCGCGATCCATAGTTCATCAGGGAGCGTCGCACCCATCGTTTGGGAAGAGGATTCGGGGAGCGTCGCATCCATCGTTTGGGAAGAGGGCAAGAAGCGTTTTGGTCCCGTGACGGCCCTCGTCGGCGGCTGACGTGTGACGCGACACGCCTTGCCGTTTTACCCTCGCCTCGATCGCGACGATCGGCTCTACAGGGCCACAGATGTCTAGTCATGTCTCTATCCTACCGGATGATGTTTTACGTCTCGTGTTTCTCTGCGTTTGTGACGATCAGGAATCGCGGTGGTCGAGCCACGAGGCGCTGCCCATCCTCGCCGTGTGTCATCGGTGGAACGTGCGTCTGCCTTTGCAAGATTGAAGAAAGTAAGCACTGATGGGAGAGGACGCACCTAGGCATTAGCACCTCCTGTGTTCTATCGGACTATTCACGTGAAGGTGATAGCATCGTACTCCAATCTGGCCGGTCTTCTCTCATCCCTCGACGTTTACACCGCCCGCGGATGGGACTGGTCACCTCTCGTACGAAATCTCTCACTCTTCATCGCTCGCGGGGCCGCAGAGCCGGACCTCCAGCCTCTCCTGTCGCGCCTGCACTCTCTATGGAGCATCTCCGGCCACAATCTTAGCACCGAGCTACTCACTCACTGCGCACACCGGTTCGCGGACTCTGTGGTCGCGCTTGACCTCACACACTTCGAGATCTGGGACCTTACTCTCGTCGGATTCTTCCACCAGCTCAGATCGCTGTCCTTGAACGAAAACGGGCGCCACGCTGTACCTAGCCGAGACGACTACTATGGGACGATATCTCCGTGGAAACTACCCATACTCGAGAAACTAACATGGGATGTCATGAGCAGTTATCAACGTTGAGGTTTCCGACATTTCTTAGCCCGTTCTCGCTTTCCTAGACTACGAGAGGCTCGACTTGATGCCGTCGACATTAGGTTCTTTGCCGCACATCCTCATATTGACGTCCTCACTGTGCCCGTCGGAAGGCTCGATCTGCCTCTGCTAACAGTCAAGCATCTCCACCTCACACTTCCCGACGGAATTGGACGAATAGAGTCATACATCATAGATCAACTTCCTGCTACCGTGCAAACCCTCAGACTGCCCATGTTCGACAGGGATGGAGACCTCACCATGTCACCCTATGTTCTTAGTAATCTGATGGCTCAGCCCAAAGGCATATCTGAGCTTCACCTCATGAACGGCCTGAGATGGGGCGACCAAATCTTCCTTCATCGCTACAACTACAAGGAGGACCTCGAATCGTTTTGTTACCACACGTCACACGAAGACTTTGAGGAAAGAGATGTTGGGCTCATCTTCCTCTTCTCAATGCAGCTCTATGATGTCGGCATCATGGTCTACGATGAGGAGGGGCGTTCTTTTGAGAACTACTGGAACAAAGTGCCACGATAGATATCATCAATGTGCACTCTTTGGGGAATCTATGATTGCAGTCAGTCCCCAGCTGTACGAGTAGGCAGCCAGCAATGAGCGGCCGATGGGGTTATGACCGCAGCGCGTCATAGCACCATGGAGTCGTGACATCTGGGTAAAGCCATGCAGGCCTTGTTTGGTTGAGCAACGTGAAGGTCATTATCCAGGAGCAGGCCTGTCTGTGGACTGGGGTGGAACGCGTAAATTACGAGCCGAGGTTGGGTGCCCAGGGGTGTTGCGCATGAGAAAAAAACTACTTCTGCAAGCGGCCGCGGAATACACGATCTCTTTTGTACCATATGTATGACGCAGTATGGGCCCCAGCCAAGAAGAAACAGGCGGCGCGCGTCGCGCGGCGGGTCCCGTGACCGCGCGTTCTGCCTTCATGAGCACGCTCTCTGCCCGGGCGGCGTACAAGAAACAGTCGGGCACGCTCGCGCTCACGGCCACCCACCTCGTCTGGACGGCCGATGGCGCGCCCCAGCCGCTCGTCCGCATCGCCGGCGCAGACGTGAACAGTGCGGATTCCCCCTCCCCTCTCCCTCCCACACTGACGCGTGGGGCAGACCTGTTCAGCAGCAAGGAGGGCGCGGCCGACGTGCGCCTAAAGGTGGGCGCGAACAACCATGACAAAGCAGGCTACACCTTCCTCTTCATCGGCGCCGTCGCCGACGCCGAGCGCGCGCGCTTCAAGGACGCGCTCACCGCCATCCTCGGCCGCAACCGCGCCGGCCCCGGCGCCCCCCTAGCTCCCGCCGCGCCGGGCCCCGCGCGGCCGGCCGTGCCCCAGACGCCCGGCGCGGTGACGACGGCCAGCGCGCACGCGCCCCTGCACGCTGCCCCGGCGCCGGCGCTGGCCCCGGCGCGGAGCGGGACGCCGGTGCCGCTGCCGAGCGCGGGGCTGAGCGCGGAGGACATCCGGCTGCGGAAGAAGATCCTGGGCGCGAACGCGGACCTCGCGGGCCTGCACCGCGACCTCGTGATGACAGGGCAGATCACCGAGGCCGAGTTCTGGGACGGCCGCGAGGTGCGCTAGTGCTAGTCTGTCCTGCCCGTCCGCCGGTACCGACGGCGCGCAGTACCTGCTCGCGGCGCAGGCGTCCGAGGACGCGCAGACGAAGGGCCGGCCGGGGCAGCTCGTCGACCCGCGCCCGGAGACGGTCGACGGCGGCGAGCTCAAGATCGTGATTACGCCGCAGCTCGTGCACGACATCTTCGAGGCGTACCCGGTCGTCGCGACCGCGTACGCCGAGGTCGTGCCCGGCCTGCTCGCCGAGGCCGAGTTCTGGCGCCGGTACTTCCAGAGCAAGCTCTACAACGCCCACCGCGCGAGCATCCGTAGTGCTGCGGCGCAGCATGTGGTCAAGGACGACGACATCCTCGACCGCTACCTCGAGAAGGACGACGATGGTAGTTGCTATATTGACATGGCTCGCATTCTCTGACGAGGAGCACAGAGCTCGAGCCGCGCCGGATGCGCGAAGAGGGCGTGCATACCTTCATCAACATCGGCGCAACTCGCGAGGACCACGGCGAGGTACTCCCACTGCCGGCGCTTGCCCAACACCCGCTCACGCAGCCGCGCAGACAGGTAACGAGCAAGACATAACGATGCAAGCCGGCCGCCAACGCGCGACGCTCCCACTCATCCGCAAATTCAACGAGCACTCGGAACGCCTCCTCAAGGCCGCCATGCACGTCCCTCCCCCCCTCCCCCCCTCCCGCACTAACATCCCACACTAGGGACTCCGAGCCCGCCGCCAAGCGCCGGCGCACCGCGATCTCCGCCTCCGAGCTCGAGCTCGACGACCTCGTCGACGCGCCGCCGGCCGCGGGCATCGCGCTCGCGATGGCCGACCGCGAGCGCTACTTCGACGCCTCAGACACACCAATGCACGCCGCCGACGCGGGCGCGCGCGAGCGCATGATCGGCGACATGGGCGCGTGGGCGCCCGCGCTCGCCGCGCTCCGGCTCGAGCGCAAGCCCGCGGACGCGGCGCTGCGCGCGATGACCGAGTCCGTGTCGGGCCGGCTCGCCGCGCTCTCCGACGCGCGTGCGTCCCTCCCTCCCCCTCCCGCCGCGCGTGCATACGCTGAATGAATGAAGCGCAGACGGTATCCCCGACGGCCTCTTAAGGCAGATGACGACGGCGCAGACGGCCGCGAACGAGTTCCTACGCCAGTTCTGGCTCGCCGTGTACCCGCCGCCGGGCGACGCGCCGGCGCCGGCGCCCGCGCAGAAGGCCGCCAAGGCGGCGCGCATGGCGGGCTTCCTCGCGCGCACGCCGGAGAAGGTGGATGCGCTCGTGCGCGAGGCGCAGCGCATCGGCGTGGAGTATGCGAAAGTCGAGACGGTGGGTACAGTAGGATGTGTGGCGCTCGTGTACCGCGGCTGAATGACTCGCAGGCGATGCAGCCCGTCATGGAGGCGGTTAATCATGCGCTGGCCTTTCAACGGACACGGCCTGCTGCTCCGCTAGCCAAGCGATAGATAGATGCGCGCCTATCTGTACTCTACACCACATCCGATGAACTGAAATTCGATCTAGAGGGAGTGTACTTTTCCCCCACGAGTGACATGAAAAGCATAGAATTATCATAGCGAGGGCCATATGAGGAGCGTAGAAAACGAACATACATCAGCCTGCCCCATAAACAACAGGATTCGGCCGGGTCACATATCGCGACGAGCTGGGCGTGCACTCGTAGGTCGCGAAGAGCACCAGCGCGTGCAAGCCCAGCGCATAGCAGATGAAGAAGATTCTCGTCCGTCGGTTGCCAAGGATCCCTCTCGTCACGACGAGCACGCCCCGCTCCAGGCGGTTCAGGCGCTGATATGCACTCGTAACCTCCTACGACGAAATCAGACGACGATCACGACGGGAGGCCGAGCGCACCCACCCTGCCGCGAAACGCCTGGAACGGGTTCATCGACTCCTCGTACCGCTCCCGATACTGCCCCAGGCCGTCACCCCCATCCGCGCGCCCATTCGTCGGTGCCGTGAGCTCGCGGCGGCCCGTCGCGCCCTTCGCCTCGTCGCGGTACGACTGCATGTACCGCACCTTCTCGTACAGCTTCAGGTTGTCCGCCTGCATCGCCTTCACCTCGCTGCGCAGGCCGGTGATCGTCTGGAACTGCTTGCGCAGCTCGTCCTCGAGCTCGGCGTTCCGCGCGCGGAAGCGGTCGCGCTGCGAGGTGACGATCGGCAGGATCGAGGTTTCGGCGGACGACGTGAAGGGGATGGGACTCGTACGAGCCGGCGAGGGCTACGGGATCGGGATGAGACGCGGTCAGAGAGGAGCCAAGGAAATGCAAGCTTACGCCGTATTTCCGCCCCAGGTCGAGATCCGCGAGAAAGTCGTTTGTGGAGAGTGGATCCGTGTCGGCACCTTGGGACGGCTCGGCGTTGTGCCGGTCGAGCTGTAGCAGATCGTTCTCCAAGCGTTCGTTCAGCGACTTTTGCTTCTCCAGCTCAGCTTCGGCTGTCGCCATCCGCTGTTCGGCAGACCGAAGGGACGTCTCCAGTTCGCCATGCAGTACCTGTCTTCGGTCGTGAGCAGATGATAGGCGTGAAAAGAGTGTGTGCTGACCCTGAACTTGGCCAGCTCGTCGAGGATGCGCTTGTTCTTCAGCGCGAGCAGCGCCTCCAGGGATTTGCCTTGCTGCGAGTTTGCCTTCTCTGCGTTCGGGTTCGGGAGCTGGACGTCGTATCCGTCGATGCTGCTCCCGTCGTGATCGTCCTCTTCCGCTCCGGCAAATTCAACAAACTAGAAATAGTTAGCCAAGAAAGTGCCACTGAAGTAAGAGCAGCCGACCTTCATGATGTCGAGCTCTCGCTTGATCTCATCGTAGTCACCGTACGACTGAATCTTCTGTTTCAATAGCGCGAGTTGTGACCGCTGTAGACACCTTCGTCAGTAGCAGATCGAAAGACTGCATAAGCATTCCTACTAGCCTCGTTAGCGAGATCCCTAGACAACTCTTCGATCTTCTTAGCCGAGTTCGCCTCCAGCTCATCCGACGTTACTTTGACGGCGTCGAGTGCGCGAGAGAGACGCGTGGCTTCATTCTCCAGGTCGGCCACCTGACTCTCAAGCTCCCTGACACTGTCGCAGGATGAGACCGAGGTCGCCAGCTCATTGAAGAGAAAAGCTCACCGGTCGGAGGTAGTACTGCCGGACCTGAGAGCTTCGATCTCGGCACGAAGAAGTTCCTAGGTGTCGAGGTCAGTCAAAGGTAAAACATGCACGTGAAGCATCACACATTTCGACGTTCGACCGTAGCGACGCGAGTATTGGCGTGCTCGAGGTCGGCCACCACCATGTCGAGTTCAGCAAGCTTGGCGACTACCTCGTGATCTTCGAGGTATAATGAGGTGGGTGCGAGGATTGGGGAGAGGAGGATCCCATACCTTGCCGCTGGCCGTGGTCAAGGAGCTTGGCTTGGGTGGACTCGTTGGCGAAGCGGACCTCACGCAGCTGGTTCTTGATGAGCGAGACTTGCTTCTGCAGGTCTTTCTCACGTTCTTCATAGTTCAGAATCCGCTCGTCGTATGTCGCACTGAGCTCGTTCTTCTTCGACTCGACGCGCTCGTTGATCTGCTCCTCTATCTAGTGGCATGTGTGAGCGTCATATCAGGTGGGATTGGAGAAGACGACGCGCCTTGGCCTCGATTTGCTCCAGTTTGCTCTCTGCCTTCGCTTTCGCCGACTCGAGAGAGGACACTTCGTTGAGCTTCTTGCGAAGCTCGACGTTCTCCTCCCTCAACTGACGTACTTGTGTCTCCAGGTCGTCTGCTTCGCTAGCTTTCACCGCTTGGTCCTGTTTACGTCTTCAGGTAGAGTTCTTTAGTTGAGGCCAGAGTGACGAACTAGCGCAGCCTCGAGGAGAGGGTAAGGGTCGGGCGCTTCAGCAATGACCTTGTACACGCTGAGGAACGCGCTCTCCGCAGTCTTGGCGCGTTTCGTGAGGCTATCGATCTCGGTCTGATATGCTTCCTGAACATTGAGCATAGGCGAACACTCGGATCATGCAGGAATGGGACGTACACTTCAGCAGTCCCTTGAACGCCTGTGGCTTCTCCTCCTCGGAGAGCTTGCGGAAGTCTGTGGTACGTCAGATAGTGCACTGTATAAGCCTATTATGCATAAGCACCCTTGGTTTTGTCGGCGAGACCTTTCCGCCCAACGAGACTCTCCTTCTGGTTCTCCACCACCTCTAGGCCTTGCGCGTCTAGCGTGCGCTGAAGCTCGGTGAGGTCGATGCCTGAAACTGTAGTCAGCCTTCGAGATTTTTGTGTCACATTTCTTCGTCCCACTTTTCCATGTTTCGAGCGCGCCAGAGAAGTTATGTGGGACAGCCGACATGGTGGGCGTCGAGCGGGACGAAGTCAATGTGGCGGACCCGAGTTGCGCGACATCCTCGCGACTTGTTTCCTCACCACGTTGACGTCAACCTACCATGAGCGCGACACGACTTCCGGACGAGGTCTGGATAATGGTGGCACAGACATTGACGATCCAAGATATCCAATCGCTCAGCCTTGTACGTGTATGGTACTTCGTCATGCACCAGGAGGCTCACAACTTGTTAGGCCTGTCGAGCCTTCCACACACTCATATCTGGGTCTACTCTGCTCTGGAGGGACGTCGTTAAAGATCTCCTCGCTGTATCTCCCGACATCCTTCTTTGGCGCTCTCTCGAGGTTGCGTCGGCTGGATATCTGCGAGCAAAAGCCCTGCGTTATCAAAAGGTCCACCGCTCCCTGTCCAACGGCAACCACGAATCCTTTTCGTTACCAAGCCGCAAGTTCGACAGATTTGAACCAAGAGCAACTGGGTCGTGGCTACAACTTCTTCCCGGTACATCTTGCGCAATCACTGTTTCGAGGCACATGTCGTTCCACCTGGTGTCACTGTTATCGGGGACAGAGGCGGGCAGTTGGACACCAGAACTGAGCGAATCCACCTCGCGCCAGCTGTTTCAATCGGACGAACTCTGGAAGCTGTGTACGTCAGCTCGATATGGCCATATGATGTTGGCAGCGCTTCCCTATGTGGACAATGATAGGTTCATGCGGCTGCTGATTTCACGCCATCTCTTTTACTCACTTCTTTTAAAGGTATAAAGATGGCTACGCATACTTCACGTTAGTACAGGTTGATCCCACGTCTCGGTCCCCTCTCCTGCCGATCTTATCTCACGAGTTTGCCCATGATGACATACCTTCACTCCTCGACTTCAAAGACGACACCCTCATGATGGTATGGCAGGATAAGATGAAGGGTGAATATGCCATATGCCCAGTCGACGTAAGCTCGACCAGAAACGACACAGAACTTCTCTCGCCGCGACATCGATGGGAGATTGATAGTTCGGTCCGTTAATGGTTTTCCGTATCTTTACTCAACTGAACCACGACGCAGCTGGTTTTGTCTAACCAAGTAGAGGAAAATAGCGGTCTTTCAGATATCTGTGTTTTATCATCATCCGCTGCCCTCCTTTCTCTGGGATGCGCAGTCGTAGTGGCATACATCCCGGAACAGGACGAACACTCGAACTGCCGCCGCCGATCTCTTGCATACAGCAACGTTCTCCATGTCGTCTACGAATATCTAGACGTCCATCGGTTTCTACTCCACTACGGGCATAACCACGTTTCACATCTGGACATTGTATACAATGACTATGGCTACACAATCCGGATCTCACGCGACTACTCCCGTATCGACGTTCACACGAAATGGATGGAGCGGTCGGACGGCTGGAATCAAAATAACCCTTGTACGGGAGGCCAGTATGTCACGAGTGTAGGCCGTGTGGATGAGGACAAGAGGCTGCTTGGCATTCTGGCAGCGCGAAAGCGTGTCATGGACGACACCGCGTACAAGCGACTTGGAGAATATCCACGCAGCGATGTCCTAATACCCGTGAGTGGCCATTTCGGGGGCTTCTTTAGCTTCGACGAATGGACGGGCTTGGGTCTAGTTGTGACCATACATGGTTTTACGGTCTTTCAGGTCTGACCCTCAGTAGGTTTTCGAGATGATATGTGAATACAACAAGTCTCCCTAGTTTGCATAACATACTGGATGTGGGTGGCGAACTACAGACGCGTTATGCACACATGCATTCGAGCCTAGCTCGGAAGTCCGCACAGCCACAACAGGGGGCGCCTCTTGCTCTCCGCCCATGACGACCGGTACCGCGACTCCAGCTCTCCCGAACGAGCTTCTGGTTGAGATCTTTGAGTTGCTAGCACTTAATGCCAAAGAGGACTATAAGTGGGCTCTGCCGCTGCTGTTTGTCTGCAGGCAATGGAGTGTGCGTGTCCTTTCGGTCTGATGGCTGCGTCGACGACCGTCTCACGAACGCGGATTCCAGATCGTTGCACGGCCGATTGCTTACCGTAGCCTATCCATCATTTTGGATACGAACAACACACTCATCGAGTGGCTTCTGGACTCACTCACCGCAGCTGATGACTATGGGCGAAGCTCATGGCTTGATATTCGTACACTGACTGTGCGCGAGGCCGACGGTAGCTCACCCACAGAGGCCGAGACAAAGGCTCTTCAGAATGTTGTCACACAAAGCAGCAGCCTGGTCACCTTATGCACCTTCAATAACAGCATGGCTGTAGCAGAAGCGCTCGTGTATGCATCTAGGAAGACCCTCATTCGTCTGGAGATAAATGATCCTGGGCTCTGGAGCCTCGCGAGCATTGGAAGACTCGCCTCTTTGACAATATTGCGCATCACCAGTTTCAAATACCACCGCGAAGTCATCCCGTCAGAGGAAGAAGCGTGGGCCATGCCGAACTTGAGGGAGCTCTCCTGGGAGGACCAGGCCATATGCGACAACGGCGAGCCTTCCCCGCATATCATCTCTTTCCTTCCCGCATGCCGCTTTCCGCGACTGCGACGCCTAGATCTTTGCATCGAGGTTGACCAGTCCAACGGACCAGATCTACTCAATCGATTTTTGGATTTGCACCCCACTATTGAAAGTATGAGCATAGTCATGGTTGAGGATACATACAAGGCCGCATTCGCCAGCCAACACACCAGGCTTGTGTCACTGGATGTACGAGGATGCGGCTCATTAGGATCCTCGCTGATCGAATGGCTCCCATCGAGCGTCCGGCGCCTGGATCTACCTGTGTACTCAAATCCACATTCAGGAGATTTCAACGTCGACGTGGTCCTTACTGCACTTCTCGACAACAGGAGTATCGGGGTTCGTGAGGTCCATCTTGCTTCACCTCCTCGGTGGCAACCCATACGCACTTCCGAGGAAACGTTTCGCTTCGATCGCTCGGGGACGCCCAATCTTGACATGGATCTTCTAGTCATTCACGAGTGTGCTGCCCGTCTACAGCATGTGGGTGTCATCGTGTACGACGAAGAAGGGCGGACGTTGGACGCATACGATTATAAGAAATACTCATATGTGATGGTGCTGCCTTATAGGGTCATGGATGGAGACTTTTGGAAGCTGCACAATTGCTCGAGGATGTTCAGAACGAGGACGAACTCAGCCGTGAAGGAACGAGTCCGCGAAGAGTCGGAAGAGAAGCGACTCGTTGACCGTGAGCACAGCCACACAAGCACAAGCATCGCGGTCATGAGACCAAGCACTTCTTTCCCCGCATCCACACCATGGCGCGTCGCCGGGCCGCTCACATTACTACTGCCTGGCTGATGGTATATTGGCACGATACAGGCACCTCGTGGACTATCAGCAGACGAGAAACGCGTGAAGCTGGTGGAGATCTTCCACGAGACGGTTCGTCGGGGTCGTCGATCTCGGGAGGCCAATTCCCTTGCTCACACCAGCATGAACAGCGAGACTTCTTCCAAGTAAGCACCTTAATCAAGCGTACAGCTCACACGAGCTTACTCCACCCCCTTAGTTGAAAGAGCTGGAGAAGCTCGGTCCAAAGATGAAAGGCATCGGTGTGTGTCGTTTTATCACGCGCATACGGACAGAGCTAAGCGTCCTCCAGTCTCTCAATCGGTGAAGGAGGTGCTCCAGTCACTCGTTGGTGCGTTGTAGTTCCGATCTCTGCCCTTGTTTCTCTCACACATCATCACGCGAAGACGATGGCCTCGTCCAAACAGACAAAGTCGGCTCCTCCAACTGTGCGTCCATCCCTCTTTCTCCTCTCGCGCAGCCGCTGACGTCCTAAATCAGTCTTCTGGAGCTATCCCTCTCAGCGGGGCATCATAGTACGCATGTACTCCACCCTCCTCCCCAACTTCACCGATATATGCGTGCCTGTCAGGTCCAAAACCGGCTCAAGGCCGCCGAGAGCGTGCGCGACAGCACGAAGGCGCAACTCGCGGATGTGCGTGCCGCCATCGCAGCCGAACGGCTTTCACGAGTCGAGTCTGTATGTCGAGCGGCACCATGAGGCACCCATAGCTGACATGCTAAGGAAACGCGGGCGGCAGACCTAGCTCGTCTCGTCGAGCTGAAGGCTAACATCTCGAAGATGGACGCCGAGCTTTCCGCATACGGGGCTTGTGACCCTGCGAAGCTCGCGGAAAGGCGAGAAGGGCTCGAACTCGCACGCGAGGCGGCCATGCGCTGGACCGGTGCGCAGTTCCCTCGTCTCATGATCGGGACATTTATCTGATACTATTACAGAGAACTACTCGATACTCATGTCGTACTTTACGCGACAGCACGGCGTCTCGCCGGACGACGTTCGAGCTTGTCTCGAAGTCGGCGAGGACTATGAGGACCTTGTCCTCTCGTGAATATGGGTCGGACAGTAGGTGAAGGGAATAATCATGCCACACTTATGTATGCCAGAATATAATCACCGATGCGGGATCTAGACTGAGAGGTCAAAACGTCACACCGGCATCAAAGGGTGCTCTGGACGAAGTGCATGATGCCAATTGCGGCACGATCCCGCCGGTCGCCGTAGAAGAGAACATGACGCGCTGCAACGGCTGAGTAGAACCCGAGCTTTGTCAAGTTCGGCGCAAACAACTTAGTTGATCCGTATTGGACTGGGTGAACCTTGTATGGAGGTCGCCTTGAGCCGATAAAAGAAGTGGGTGCACATTCTGCTGGCTGTCCACGAAATATTACATTATATACAGCGCCGCCCATTACGAGCGGCGCGGATGATTACATACAGTCCAGACGGAGCGCCCCCGTGTTCTAGCGGGCCGCAGAATAGAGGAGAAGAGGGGCATAGGTGCGAGCGGGACGAGACAGCGGGGACAGCATACGAGGCGGGGCAGGCATAGGAAACGGAAGGGCACAAACACAAGCGGCGAGGGAACGTATGCGCTCCGTGGGCCTGATATACTTTTGGCGAAGAGCGCGGCTCCGCTTCCGCGTGTGTGCTCAGAGGAGCGGCAGCCATTGTCCTGTCGCGCCGTCAGCCGCCGTCCCTTCCATGCATCAAGCAGAGACTCGCCGATGATGAGGCTCGGAAGGTCGAAGATGTCCTTGCGGATGCTGAAGCAGAACGCACACGGCACGCGGGCGCCGTCCGGCTTGGTGAGCGTGCAGCGCCCGACGACGCTCCGCGTCGTGTTCTCGAACGCATGCAGCGCAAAGTTCTCCCAGTACTCGACGACGCTCGCGTTGTCGAAGATCTAGCGGCGTCGGCGTGAGCGACCCGCGCACAGGACCACGACATGCCGGCACCGTACCTCCCAGATGTACTTCCCGCCCCCGACGAGCTCCGCGCGTCCCCAGCCCGTGAGCATCGCAAACTCGGGACCAACAAGTACGACCTCGCCCGTCCTGCGCCACGCGACAGTCGGCGTGCCCGCGTACCCGACGAGCTTCTCGTACTCGAGCAGGCTGCGCTGGAAGCACTTCTCCACGAACACCTCGTCCGCCGCGCTCAGCGGCATCTGCAGCGCGATCAGGCTCGGCCGCACGACCGCGAGCGCGCGCACGATCCGCAGCAGCTCCGGCTTGGCGAACCGCGCGGGCAGCGCGCGCATCAACGCGTGGTAGCCCGCCGTGTAGTCAAACGGCGCGGTCACGCGCGCGTACACGTCCGCACCCGTGCAGCCGCCGCTCGCCGCGCCCGCGGGGATCGCAAGCGCGGCTGCGTTCGGGCTCGCGAGCACGGCCGCCGCGGCGTCGAGGGTGGGCGGCGGCGTCGCGGCGCGCTTGCCCTTCCCGCGCGCGCGCCGCGCGAGCGAGACCGTCTCGCCGGGCGTGACGCCGAGCACGGGACTCTCCGCCCTTGAGTACGGCGCGCGGAAGCCGGCGTGCGCGCACGCGTCGTCGTTGTCGACCGCGATGCCGCCGGTCGAGGAGCTCTCGCCGTCCGAGGCGTGGCCGAACGCGAGCTCGAGCTCGAGCGCGAGTGGCGGGAGCGGCTCGAGCGGGGAAAAGACGGCGTCGTGCAGGCCCTGCAGGTACGGCTCTGGGCTGCCCTCGAGCGGCTCGCCGATAGAACCGGGCATGCCCGGCGCCGCGCCGTGCGCCCCGCCCAGCAGGCCCATCGCGTACGGCTCGGGCGACATCCGGCTGTCGAGCCCGAGCCCGCCGCCCATCCCCATGTCGAGGCCGAGGTCCAGATCGAGGGCGAGCGAGAGCGGCGACGGCTGCGGGCCCGCCGGCATGCCGAGAGACATGTCGAGCGAAGCGTCGTCCAGCGGCGACGAACCAAGGATCGCGGACAGGATCGAGTACTCGAGCGTCGACGACTCGGAGCCGAAGTTCGCCGCTGTCTGCATGGACGGGTCGAACGCGAAGATCGAGTTGGTTCCCGTGTAGTCAACTGTAAAGGAAGGAGGTTCATGTCAGCGAACCAATCCAAAGCAACGAGAGGGAGGCCACGTCGAGAAAAAGGAAAGAAAGCTACCCTAAGAGGTCATTTTGCTACGGTTACGTAAGGAGAGTGTGCGTAGTTGATCGAAGTCGACGGCGGGAGAGTAGTCGTCGGCTGCCGAGTGTAGCAAAACGGAGCCCGCAGGCCAATACAGAGCGGGAGAGCGTGTATACCAGTCTTGAGAGATAGAGACACGTACCTAGGTCGGGACTTGGCTGTTGCAAGGGAGCTAGCATCTGGGGTTGGGCTGGCATGGGCATAGCTGCAACCGGTCGCAGGGCCATTGACGGGGGCGGAGGTGCTGGCGCAATCAATTGTGGTGCTGGTGCTGGTGCAATGGCTGGGGGAGATGTTGATGCGTTCGAGATGGACGAGAGCGTGTGTTCGCGGTCGGCGGCCCTGGCGAGGCGTTTTGCGGGTTTTGTGCGCCGGAGTTCCTCTAAAAGGCCTGTGAGATGATACCAAAAAAGGAAGATAGGGCACAAACCGAGCTCTTGGTCTGTCAAGAGGTACTTTGCTTTCTTCCGGTGGCCCTCTGTGCAGCTATCTCCCATTCCGCGCTTTACACATCGTTGACACGGGCGAGCTGATGGACGCATGAGATCTCGAGTTTACTATCCCAGCAAGAACGACATACCATCATCACACGTCAGATGCGACTTTTGGCAGTGCACACACGCGCGGCTGGCCTTCTTCTTCTTGCCGCCGTCGCGCGTCGACGGGCGGCTGCCGGGCCCGCCGGGCGTCTGCGTGCCCGACGAGTCCGCGGCGCTGTCCGAGTCGCCGGCGTCCTGCTCGCGCTTGCGCTTCGGCTTGGGCGCGGGCGGGCGCGGCGCGAGCTCGGGGCTCAGCGACGCCGCGCTGCCGGTGAACGTCGAGGGCAGCGCCGGCGCGGGCGGCATAGCGGCGACAGGGTACAGCGACATGGATGTATGCGGGGTGTATGCGTGTGGCCCGTGGTGGTTTATGCGAAACAGGTGTGTTGGACGCGGGTGAGGCGGTCACCGCGCGCGCGGGAAATCGGCGTGGTGCAGAACCGGTCCGGGATTACGTGGGTGGTGTTCGGGCCTGACGTGCTAAACGGCTAGCGTCTGCGGCGTGCGACCAAAGCTTGTGCAATGGTGGAGAGAGAGAGAAAGACGACGATGAAGCCTCGCTGCTGATGCGGGGAAACCGAGCGGCTCAAAACTGCGAACAGCCCGCGTACCGACGGCCGCGGAGGGAGAACGCGGACCCGGGTACACCGGAGGAAAATCAAACATGGTCGTCACTCGCCGTCATCGGCACCCGGAGAACAACCGGCCCGCGTGCCCCGTGCCAACTGTTGCCGTCGTCGGTGACGACGGTGACCTCGTCGCGGGCGGCGACCCCACGGCGCTCTGGGGACAAACCGCGCGCCGTAGACATCACATAGCACCATCACAACACGCCCGTCCGCCCGCCTGCCGGATCAGGCCCCGCGAGCACGAAGCGCATTGCCCGTGTCAAGGGATGCCGGCACGAGTGATAGCGGCGAAACGCGCGCACCACCCCCGTCGGCGGCGCGCGAGCCGCGCAGTGGGTCCCCCGCTGTGATGTCGGTGTGCCGGGCGCTGTTGCTTGGCACCCGTGGGGCTTGGAACTCACTGTCACGGATAAGGAAGACAGAATAAAACCATGACATTGTAAGAATCGAGCAGCAACGTTGGTG
Source organism: Limonomyces culmigenus (assembly GCA_002233555.1). NCBI lineage: Eukaryota > Fungi > Basidiomycota > Agaricomycetes > Corticiales > Corticiaceae > Limonomyces > Limonomyces culmigenus. The sequence goes on along the minus strand of LCTX01000992.1, from coordinate 20,864 downwards.
GTATATACATAGCGATGTGCACCCCGAATCTCCGGTCATCGCGGACGACGACGGCCATGGGCGTCAGTTGACGCCGAGAAACAGAGAGGTTGCTCTGCCCAGGGAATGAGGCACCCGCGGAGTGGAGGAATGCCTCCGCGGACGCCAATTGAACTGGGGGTGTGATCCAAGCCGACGCGGCAACCGATCCTCGTGACCTGCGAGGTCTGTGCACGCAGCGGGAGACAGACCGACTGACTCACGACGCAGCGATGCGGCACTGTCTGAGGATCCTAATGACACAAATGTTATCATGTCCAGCATGCTCAGACAATATCGCATCCTGTGTGAGCGACGAAGGGCCAAAAGTCGAAGGGACGATACGGGGACCAATAGCGCAGGATCTGAGTATGCGAACCTGTGAAGCTCATTCCTGCTGGATGCGAAAGGCCCCCGTGCACTTTGACATAAAACGCACGAAGGCAGTGGGTGACTTGGCGCGAGCACGAAGCCCATCTCCGTCGACGTCGGTAAGAACCTGAGCGAGCCAATCGTCGACCGGTAAAGAGCGCTTCGCACTGATCGCTTGGTAAGAGCAGGAAGACATGGAGCTGCCATCGGGGAGAAGCGGAGACAGCACGGAGAAACAACCGGTCTTGACGAAAAATTCAACGAAAGAGCAAAGGAATGGTGAGATGGGCGACGTCACTCGGAGGATGAGCTGAACACGATAGATTGGTATTAGTTCATGAAGTGAAGCAAGAGAGATGAAAACACGCACCAGCTCAACCAGGAATCGCGGGCGAGATCCTCCGTGCTCGTCGGCGCATAGATCAAGCAGGAGTCAAGATACCACCATCGAAGACACTATCAACATCGCCAACAGAGCACCTATTCCGATGTCGAGGAACAGTCGGAGTCGGCCATGGTGCCCCGGGAGAGCGAGGATTCCGCGCACAACCGCGGGCGAGGAGATGGGGAGAGGACAAGCGGCGGTCGGAAGATCCCGGCGCCTCTTCTGCGTCTTCACCTCAGACTCCTCGCGGCTACCGGACAAGGTCTTTCTCACATATCAGATGCCTCTCCAATGACCACGTCGAAGACTGGAACTATACTAGACACAAGCTAGTACTTTGCAGACGCTCTGTCGGCTGTGGAACATGCATCAGCACCCCGAGCGCCGCTCAATATCGTCGTTTTGCTCCCTCTCTCAGCGATTACTCGAATGACATGACTCTTGCTTGGGAACATCCAGTCTCTCGTAAAGACAAGGCATATACGCTCATATCTGTGCTCCTTTGCTTGGCGTCTATACTCCCTCGAATGCGACATCCGCTTCACCTCTCATCTCGGGTTAATTTTCCGACATACTACATTTCGGTCCCTGGCGCTGGATTTGACTTGGCCAATCTCACTATTGGTACGCAGCATAGCCTTTCATTCGACGTGAGGCGATAAACAACACGCCTGAATAGGCCGGCTCTAGGATTCACTTGACCCCAATACCTCACCTCTCGACCAATGACATCAGGAACGTCCAGCCCCTCTGCGAATAGGTGCAGAACGGTCTCTCTGCGCGAGATTTGTATGGAACTGATGATCGGCAGGTCTGCGCTATTATGAGTGCTCGCATTCCCGGTTCATTTGCAGGCGACTGACGTCTGGTACTCTTGATCTAACGGGCAAGTGGAACTCTCTCAACGAACGTTTCTGAATCACGCGACTACCATCTGTCCATCTGCCGGACGTGCTATCGGTTACAGCTCGACGAGTGTTCCATTGTCGATGATCAATGTTGTCACCAGAAACGCTTGATCGTAGTCCCTTTCTTGAGCTCCTTCCGACGGGGCACTCGACATTACCCTCACACATCACACAAATGAACAGTTCACTCATATCCCAGTCTAGGCTGCAGCTGCAGTGGACCCGGTGCAGAGCTCGAGCACTCAACAGTGTGTGTCTGACTCCACGTCATCATGACGGCCTTGTACTCGCTTTGACACATGTTCTGATCGTGAGACGACAAAACCGCATACCGTTTCAGCCCATGGCTGCCTCGTGTGCGAGTACGAGTCCCTCACCTGACCCTATGAGCTTGGTCGAGTCGCAGGCTCTATATCCAGACAGATCAGTGTCCAACTTCGTGATGTTAGTATTGAGCTCAGAGAAATGAGGAAGGTCTACTGCCCACGTATTCTGAGTACGTCAGCCATTTTGCCATATCGTAGGTACTTATGACACCACTCGACACGGTGTCGACCCTCGAAAGCCGTTTGGATGCGATGGCGACCCGAACCTCTGCGAGTTGCGCTTGCTTGCCGGGCTTAGCTTCTTCAAATGCGTCCGGCATACAGTGGTCCTAGCGAATCATCATCCACGCTGCACGTTAAGGACGTCGGTAACGCTCGATCTGTCTTTTGGATAGAGGACGAGAATCCTAGGTTAAAAAGAACATGATCATAACGACGACGAGGGCCCTAACGATACACACACGATAGCTAGAGAATGTTTGTCTTTCTACAGGTGCCTGGAACATTTTCGACGCTTCCAGACCCACATGGCCGGGACGGTGGGGACTACTTGAAACAGGTTGAGACTTATGGAGAGTCACTTGATGCAGGCATAAACTTATGCGACATATTCTGTCTATTTTTGGATTAACGGATACGGAGAGGAGATAGGCTGAACCGCACGTAACATCAGAAGCAGAAAAGAGTTCTCCCGAACATGATGATCTTGGTAGGCAGGCAGGGCACGACATCCGTCATCAGCGCGTCTGCAGCGCGACGCGGGCTGTGCTGCCGTCACGTGGCCGTCTTGGCCTGATGGGCGCCGTCGCGCGCGGTGTCGCCCGGCTCTTTCTCGACGTGAACTGTAGTGCTCGAGGCTACGCGGTCCGTCTCTGGCAGACCTCCCTTTCGTTCGTTTCGCTTTCTTTTTCTTCTCTTTTCTTCTTCTGGGCTACTGGGATGGCCGCTTTTAACGTCACTCGTGCGTGTGTCCGCTTCGATCGCGCGCTGCTCCCCCTCCTGACGGGCGGCAGTCGACGACTCTTCTCCTCTTATCACCTACTCTCCGGCGACTGCCTGGACGGACAGCGCAAACGGGACCGCGCCGGCCTCGCAGGTCCGTGCTGCGCCCCATCGCACCCGGTCTCCACTGACCCGCGCGGCGCTAGTACTCGTCGTCCTCGTACCATGTGACGCAGGCGCAGGCCGCCACGGCATCGCTCACCTTCAACGGCACGGGCGTGTGGTTCACGGGCGCGCGCCTCCCCGCGTACGGCGCGTACCAGCTCGCGATCGACGGCCGCACCGTGCAGACGGGCAACGCCCGCGGCGACGCCGCGTTCAACAGCACGCTCGCGGGCGTGGGCGGGCTCGCGCCCGGGAGGCACACCGCCGTCCTCACGTCGTTCACGGGCGGGCTCGACGTCGACACCGTCACATTCGAGGCGCAGATCGGGTCTGCGGCAGGGTGCGTTGTGGGTCACTCCTGCGGGACGAGTGCTGACGACGGCGCAGCGCGGCGGTCTCGAGCCAGTTCGTTGATGATGTTTCCTCCGACATCACCTACACCCCAACGGGCGCGTGGAACACCAACACGAACGTGGCGTTCCAGAACAACACGCTCCACTTCACGGCTGTCGGCAGCGCGCAGGCGACGTACTCGTTCGCCGGCGAAGCGTTCGCAATCTACGGCACGACCAGCCCCGACCACGGCAGCTTCACCGTCGCGATCGACGGCGTGCAGAGCACGGTCGCGCCGTTCTCGGGCGTCACGCAGCTGCACTCGCAGAACCTCCTGGTGCGCCTGCTCGTGGCTGGTTGACCGACGGGCGCTGACGGAGCTGGCGACAGTACTTCACCAACCTCAACGCGGGCCAGCACACAGTCGTGCTCACGGCGAACCCGGGCCTGTCGGGCACGACGCAGCGCTTCGTGGACATCGACTCGTACCAGGTGTTCACCACCGCCGGCGCAACCAACAACGGCGGCGCGGGCGTGGCGTCCGTCGCTCCCGGCTCGTCCACCGGCACCCCCGCGGGCACTGCGACCGCCGCCTCCGCAGTCGGCGCCGCCCCGACGACCAGCGGCGCAGACCGCGACGGCCAGCAGTAAGCCCTCGCCCGTCGCCCCTTCCGCAGCCCTGACGCCCCGCCCGCAGGCACCACCACAACAAGCAAGCGGAGGGCTTCGCCGCGACGTCCAAGCCGCCGACGGGCGCGATCATAGGCGGCATCGTCGGCGCGCTGCTCCTGCTGGGCCTCTTCGTGCTCGGGCTGTTGCTCTACCTCCGGCGCCGGCGCCGGTCCGAGCAGCGCAGGTCGTTCGCCGGCGGCGTGCCGCCGACGCCCGCGCTCCCTTGGCAGTTCGCGCCCGGCGGCAGCCCCGTCGACACGGAGAAGGCGCTCCCGCCGACGATGGTCGTGCCCACGTACGCGGCGCTCCCCCCGCGTGCGCCGGGCGCGGTGCGCTTTGATCAACTCGAGCGTGTTGATTCCGGCGCGAGCGACGCCCCGCTCATCCAGGCGCCTCGCCCGCCGCGGCCGACGGCGATGAAGCAGACGCCTTCGCGTGCAGGCGTCGTCGCACGCGGAGGGCCGGCCCGCCCTGTGCGGCCTCCAAGCCTGCAGCTGACGGTCGTGGATGCGCCCGCCCCGAACGCCCCGCCCGCGCGCCCGGCACGCCCGGCGGACCCGCACCTGTCCGTGCTGCACGACCGACGGGCGGCACCGGCGGGCCCGCCGCCGCCGGTACCCGTGGCGCGGCCGTCGCGCCCGAGCTCGCCGCACCTGAGCGAGATCGACCAGCCGGTGCCGAAGCCCGCGCCCGGCAAGCCCGCGCGGCCGACGCGGCCGGAGACGTTTGGGATCATCGACCTCTATGCGCGGTGATCATGACGCGCGAGGTGGTAGCTGTATGGTTACGAATGCAGACATTGCGTTGTGTTCTGTAGTTGCTGTATCTACGAGTGGTGTTCTACGGTGCTGCAGTGCTTGATTTGGGTGATGGACTGATAAATTATTCTCGGTCGTCAAGGGAAGGGAGGCGAGCGAAGCGCATCACACCTGCACCGCGCCACAGCCCGAAGCCTCATAACCCCACGCGGGTTTCTGCGCCCGTTGCCCCCGCCCCGTCTGTCTCGCTTGTTCCTTGCTGCCCGCTTCGGTCGAGCTGCGCTCGTTCCCGCTCTTTCTCCCTTTTCTCTTTCGCACGTCCGTCTCGCACGCAACACGTTAGTCTCCCGCCCGCAAGCTAGTCTCGCCGCACCCCCCGACACCCCCTCCTCCTACATCCCCTACTCCTCTCTTACGCCATGGGAAACTTGATCTGGCACGACTTTGCCCGCATCGTCGCGATCACCGCGAGTGTCTGTGAGTGTATATGGTGGAAAATGGGAGGGCAGGGCGCTGACGGCCCGAAAGACGCGGTGTGGTCCGGCTACTGGGGCTGCTTCTACCGCAAGTTCTTCTGGGACATGGTCGCCAGCAACCTGCGCGACCCCGGAGGCTTCCAGTGCGTGTCTCTGTCTTTTCTATTTTTTCTTATGCTAATCCCGGCGTGCAGGGCGGCGAATAGCCAGATGATCTTCATCACGATCATCATCAAGATGCCGATCATCCAGATCTTGACGATGCTCTCCGGCTTCACGATGCTCAACCTCGAGCTCCCGAACCCGCTGCTCAAGGGCACGGCGATCAGCCGGAGCCTGGTGCTGCGGCTCGTGCTGCTGCTGTTCCAGACGTTCATCGCGATCTTGTTCTACCAGGTGGGTTCTTATCATAGCCCAAATATGACTGGCATGTTGAAGAAACCACAGGGCACGAACGCCGCAATCTACTCGTTCATCGCCGCCATCGGCTACGGGCGCGCGATCATGCTCGGCGAGCAGATGGAGGAAGCAAAGGCGAACCGGGGCAAGGGCGGGCGCGCATGAGGCGGAGGCTGCACGAGACAGGACACCTTTTATTAGTTACCATTTCCTTGCCCAGGCCGGCAGCTGTAACCGTAGGCACAATGCACCCCCAGACGTCCGCGCATTCGCAGTGTGTGGCGTGGCATACTCATGGCTCGCCTCCCGCCCGCGCCTGCGCGCGTAAAGGCAAAGTTCGCCGCCGACTGGGCCGAGGACGACGCCTGGGACTCGGGCTCGGACTCTGAGCGCCCGCGCCAGCCCTCGCCGCTCAACGCGCGCCACGCGACCAGTCCATCGCAATCGTCCCCGCCGGCGTCCTCGTCGCCGGCGGGGGTGCCAATCGCCCGCCCAATATTGCGCACGGCGCTGAACGGCTCGAGCTCGACGCTCGGCTCGTCCTTCACGCACGTGCACGCGCCCAGCCCGGGCTCGTACCCTGCGCAGGGATCGCCGCCGATCAAGCACGGCTGGACCGTCGTCGGCGCGAGTGGCGAGCCTGAGCCCGCGAGCCCCGCGCCGTACGTCCGCCTCGGCCGCGCGCCCGCGCCCGCCGTCCGCCACGACGCGCTCGCTATCGTCGACGGTGCGTGCGCTCCGCTGTATGCACGAAGTGTGTTGAGGAGGTAGACAGACCCGATGCGGCTGGTGGACGAGACCCCGCGCGGGCACGAGACGGAGGACGGCGAGGACACCGAGCGCAGAGCGCGCGAGCGCTCGATCCGCGCGAATCGGAGGCGCAAATTCGTCGACACGCTCAACGGCGAGACGCTCGAGATCGGTGCGTGCGCGCCGTGTCCGCCCGCAGATCGCTCACATCTGCACACAGCCGCGCTGCGCAAGCTCGGCTGGGCGGGGATCCCGCACGACCTCCGCCCCGTCGCCTGGCCGCTCCTCCTCGTGCCCCCCTCCCTCCTGTTCTTATAAATATACAGCTGATGCCGGTTGCGCCAGGGCTACATGCCGCTCCCTCGCGCACAGCGCGCGCCGACGCTCGCGCGCAAGCGCGCCGAGTACGCGTCGCTGGTGACGCTCGCGTTCGCGCGCGGGCGCGCCGGGCTCGACGCGCCGCTGTGGCACCAGATCGAGATCGACGTCCCGCGCACGCGGCCCGGCGTCCCGCTCTGGATGCACGCCGCCACCCAGCGCGTGCGTGTGCTGCGCTGTTGCGGGAATGGCGAAGAGGCTGATGGAAAGCAGAGCCTGGAGCGCATCTTGTACGTGTGGGCGCTGCGCCACCCCGCGAGCGGGTACGTGCAGGGGATCAACGACCTCGCGACGCCGTTCTACGAGGTCTTCCTCTCCGCCTACATCGGTACCTCCCCCCTCCCCCTTCCCCTTCCGCCCTGACGGCGGTGGCAGACTCGCCCGCGGCGCACTTCGACCCGAGCGCGCTGCCGGAGCGCGCGGCGGCGGCGGCCGAGGCGGACACGTTCTGGTGCCTCGCGCGCCTCCTCGACGGCATCACGGACAACTACATCGCGGGGCAGCCCGGCATCCAGCGCAGCGTCGCGCGCATGGCCGAGCTCGTCGGCCGCATCGACCGTGCGCTCTCTCCCCTCTATATGCGCAGGCGCTGACGGACGGGGAAGCGCCGCTCGCGGCGCACCTGGCGGCGCAGGGCGTCGAGTTCATGCAGTTCGCGTTCCGGTGGATGAACTGCCTGCTCATGCGCGAGATCTCCGTCGGGAACACGATCCGCATGTGGGACACGTACCTGGCCGAGGGCGCGGACGCGTTCTCGCAGTTCCACCTGTACGTGTGCGCCGCGTTCCTCGTGCAGTGGAGCGCGCGTCTGCAGGAGATGGACTTCCAGGTCTGTCTGCTGTCCGTGCGTGGTGGGGGTGGGAGCTGATGGTGTGCAGGGGATCATCATGTTCCTGCAGTCGCTACCGACGCAGGACTGGACGGACGAGGACATCGAGATGCTGCTGTCGCGCGCGTTCGTCCTCAGCTCGACGTGGCACAATGCGCAGAGCCACTTTTTGAAATGAAGTGGCGGGGAGGGGCATGGACTGGATTGGTGGGGAGGTACGATAAAATCTGTACGCGGAATCGAATGGTGCTGTCTCAGGACCGCACAGCATGCAGACATCGCGATATCGATTCCATCGCGTTCTACCTATCGGTTAGTGATCCCTCTCGCTCAACCGACGAGGCTCTGCTGGAGGTGTTCGTGGAAGGGACGCATGTCGAGATCCGACCCCCTGCAGCGGCGTCCCTCATTCGTGACGCTCGAATATCCAGCCGTTAATAGCGTCGGCGCTCCCCCACTCTGCCCGTGTGTGCGTGCTGACATAGTTGCGCGCGAGCACCTTCACGTGAGACAGAGCTGCATTAGTCCGTCGGCGGCGATCCCGGTCTCTTGTGAAAAGCCGCGTGCAAGGATGCGTCAGCTCGCAGCTGTGGTTGCAGCACAGCAAGGGCTCATCCTCCTAGAAGCCGTCGTTGCGAGATTACTCAGAGGCAGATGTCGACCGAATCCTCGGTGCTGCCGTTGTGATCCGCGATGGCATGCTGTACTTTTTCGAAAAAGAACAGTACACCTTCAACGTGGCCTCGGCTTCATCGATTTTGGCTCCCCTATGTGTGATCTTCGATAGCTCCCAGAGTACTAGGTCCATGTTTTCAGAGATAAATAGGTCGCTCGGGGCAGAAGAGGTACGACGACACCTCTTGCTTGCATGGAGTACAGAGGCCAGTCGCGCTGAGGTGAAGATTTGAGCCTTCTGAGCGGTGTACAGATGGATGCACGCTGCCGATCTTCATCTCGAGATGATGTGCATCCACAGCGTCGACGCACCCATGAAGAGATCTGCGGATCTTGTCGCAATGTTGTGCACAGCGCGCGATGACGTCAAGAGCCCGTTCGGGAGGCAGAGATACGTCTCGCCGTGCGAGCAGATCAAGTGTCTTGCTCGATTGCTCCAGCGAGTGGTCTGCTCTGTGTGCCAGGAACAATAGATGTGTGCATCCAGAGCGCTGGGGCGGTCTGAGAGCAGGCGCAATTCTAGGCGCTTATGCGGCAGCGTCAATCACGTGCAGCATGACGGAGTTGCCTGATTCCCACCATCATCCCTTCAGCTCCGCCGTTAGTTCGTAACTCTTGATCTTACAGCTCTGAATGGCCGACGATCGCAAAAATGCGGTAGATCGTGGGACTCCTGGTGCCTAAATTGTCGACGGAAGCTGTGAACAAGCATGCCACCGGCACATCCGGCTCTATGTTTCTACCCGCGCGCACGCACAGCCCACCGGACAGGTGATGTTCTGCAATTACACATCTGTGATATCTCTGCATCTCTGGCTAGACAATATGACAGGACGGCGTAAAGCCCGGACACTTGGGAGATGACTTAAGCTGAAGTTCTACATGATGCCTAGACCTCTGCTCATCATCTGGGCGGCCGCTAGAAGCATGATGTCGGTGCATGACGCGGATCCAGCTGCGAAGATTACCTTTTGGCGTTACCTCCACAGCTCGGGCCGGGTGCACCACCTCCTCAGCAGACGACGATCTTTGCCCTTTCCAGACACGTCATCTGAGCCGAGACCGCTGGCTGCGATGCGTCGGCGCTCTCGTCACCGCTGGACGGTCATGGGAAGGCTCCAGATGAACGACATGCTATTGATTATGGGCGCAGGGGGAGGCGCATAGTCACCGCACGTTGTTGCTCCAGGTGTATATATACCGCGAGGTAAGCGCAGACCGGCTCTCTCCCGGGGACTTGTCTTGCTCTCTCTCTCAACCCCTACCTGTACGTGCTCGACGTCCCTCGTCATGGCGCAGTGGGACGCACGCCTTCCTCCACTCGTACCTCACGATGAATCGCTCTCGACGCTGAACGTCGCGCATTCTCGCTCCCTTCCGCATCTCAGGGATATGTTCTCTGGTGAGATGACGTGCGGTATGCCTGGACTGCGGTCAGGGCTGACGAAAGCGGTACTGAGATCTATTTCCTCCTTCCATCAACCAACAGCCCGAGACCATTCCAGGAGGCTCGTACAGTGCTCAACCTGACACATTTAACGAGGCAAGTCAGGGGGAATCGCAAGAGGTCCGTAGGCGCCAAGGCTCGACACCCTCTACCAGGCGCTATCGATCACAATCCGACCCAGATCCGCGCCCCATTCTTTTGTCTAACTCCCTCGCTACCTCATCCGCTGACTCACTTGACGCTCGACCTCTCACGTCAGTCTTACCCCCACGTTCATCCCGTGCTCCCACTGTGCGATTCGACATTCTTCGGGTGGATGCTAGCTCCTCGTCTCTACAGCACATCGCATTCTCTGAGACGGCCTGGAAGTCCATCCCTCGCCTGCCTGTTCGCTTGGAAAGTCTAGACGTACCTCATGGCAAGCTCAACGAAAGGAAACCAAGACGAGCATTCTATGCACCCGGACTCAATCCGGTCATCGATGCAACACGTGCGGAGTTGGCACTCTCACGATCAGCCAGTCATGCAACTTCCGATCCTCGTGGCCCCGAGGAGAACGATCCCATGGGTTGGCGGCTTTCTCCTTCCCTCCCGATTACGTTCAACTACGGCCCGCTCGCCAAGACCACACAGAGTCAGGCGTCCTCCGATCCTTCCGCGATCATCAGCGGAGATGTTTCGCACTGCTCCACCGAAGGGGACACCGCAGCGCAAGCGCAAGCCATGTTCGAGAACGAGATCCGAACACAGCCTCGCGCATCCATTCTGACCGGTGATGGTCTCCGGGCTTCCTCGGAGACGAAGGCCGCAGGCACGCTTTCTCCACTGTCTTCCTCGGAACCCGCGCCGTGGAGCATGGACGTATTTTCTTTCTCACCAACAGCTGTCACTAGTCCAAACCTAACGACCACCGGCAAGCGCAAGAAGCCTTGCGACATTGACCGCAAGCATGTTTGCCCTAGGTGCGGCCGGGCATTCACGCGGCCTAGCAGCCTACGTGTTCATGGTCGCGCTCACACCGGCTTCCGACGTACGTCCATTTTATTCCTGCTGAGCTCTTAGCTAACACACTCGTAGCCTTTGTGTGTCCAGCGACTGACTGCGGTCGGATGTTCAGCGTGATGTCGAATATGAAGCGACATCACCGGACACATTTTACGGGGCAGACCTATGAGCAGGGTGGAATCGAAGACGACGAGATCGTTGACGAAGAGGCAAGTGATGAAGTAGACGAAGATGAGGACATGTAAGAACATTTTGGCTCTGCCGTTCTTGGGACATTTTGATCCTACTATGTAGACTGAGAATTTAAGCTCATACACGATCTAGGGGAAGCTGGACAGGGTGGAGCATGCTATGAAATCCGGCCCGGGAGCGATTAGCAAGCAACTCGTGGTGGCAAACATAAGCTAACATGAGGTTGCTACACGACACCCTCGCGTTCGAGTTGTCTAAGTTCGTCTGCCTCGATCCCGAGCTCGCCGAATACCGCCGCGTTATCCTGGCCCAGGTCACGGCCTGCCCATTTCGTCCCTTCACCACCATGCTCCAGAGTAGGAGCGACGCCGGGCATGAGCACATCCCACGACTCGCCGAGTGTCGAGCTATGCACCGGCACACGCTCGACCATCCCGCGCGCACGGATGTGCGGATCCGCTGCCAGGTCTGCCGCATCGTGGATGCGCCCGCTGGGCACCCGCGCCTCACGCATCGCCGCCATGACCTCGTCTACGGAGTGCTGGCGGGTCCACTGCGCAATCGCTTCCTCGATCTCCGCTTGCCGTGCCACACGTTTGGCGTTGTTCGCGTACTCCGCACCAACGAGGTCGGGCCGACCGATACGGGCCATCAGGCGCCCATATAGCGAGTCGCCGTTCGCCCCGATGAGCACGTAAGTTCCTGACTCGCGCGTCGGGAAGGCGCTAGTGGGTACGATGCCGGACACACAAGGCCCACTCGGTCCTCGAACGGCGCCCGTACGTGAGAACGCTGGCAAGACACCTTCGAGCATGTTCATGACTCCCTCATAGATCGCAACGTCGACGGTCTGTCCCTTCCCTTCCCCGGCTCCCATCTTGCCACGCGCCAGAAGTGCGAGGACAGTCCCGAACGCGGCGTGCAAGCCTGCGAGCGAGTCACCGAGAGAGAGGTTTGGACGTATGGGTGCGCCTGTAGGGTTACCGTCTGCGTCCACGTCGCCCGTGAGAAAGCGTAGTCCGCCAAAGCCTTCGCATACGGCAGCAAAGCCCGGTTCACCACTCAGTGGGCCAGTCTGACCATAACCGGAGATGCGGGTGAAGACGAGAGCAGGGTTGGATGGGTGTAGGTCCGCAGGGCCAAGGCCCCACTTCTCGAGCGTGCCGGGCTTGAAGCTATCGCGTTCAGTGTCCGGTCGTAGTCGAGCGATATTGGGCACTCACTTCTCGATAACCACGTCTGAATGGAGCGCAAGTCTTTTCGCGATAGCGCGTCCTTTCTCGTGCCGGAGGTCAAGCGTGATGCTCCGCTTGTTGCGTGCGATGCTCCGGAACCACGGGCTCACGCCGTCCACGTCGAGCTCGCGCCAGACGCGTAGCGGATCTCCTGTCCGCGGAGGCTCAACCTTGATGACCTCCGCACCAAAGTGTGCAAGGAGCTGCCCGCAGAACGGTCCTGCGATGAGCTGGCCGAGCTCGAGGACTTTCACTCCTGCAAACGGCGCGGGTCGCTCATGATTCGCGGATGTCGCATTCGAGCGAGTACAAGCGGACACTACTGCTCGAGGACGCGCTCGTATACAGCTCGTCTTTAGAAGAGCTTGAGCGTTCATCCGCCAGGTCATCTCATTCGAGTGGGTAGGAGACAAAGAGTAGCGAACGTGACGTCACTGCACCAACCGTGTTTACATGGCTTACTATGTTACATAGTCGATTGTCCAACGATATCCGTTCGTCCTTCCGCTCTCATCATACTTTATCTACCATCGTCTTCAGCCTCCTCCCAAACGACTGTTGCCACCAGCTTCTCCTCTTCTAGTCGATGACGAAAGGCCTGTGCATCCTGTCCGCAGCGCCGAAACCAGACTACCTGTAGCGGAGCACCCTGCTCATGACGTGTGCGGATCCAGGTCTCTACGTTGCTGCCCTGCTGCCCTCCCGGGCTGCTGTAATTACCGACACCCTCCACAATCAGCTCCTGTGCATTGGGTAGATGTTGCAGGTCAAGATCCAGTGCGAGTTCTGTATCCAAATCTGCGTGGATGTGTATCGACGTGATATGTTGTAGCATGGGACTGTCAGCCCTGAGGGTAGCAGTCCAGCTGCACAAAAGCGACGGCTCGCTCATCCTGCAAGCCCAATCTTCCGGAGCCCGCGCGGGATAAGAGAATGTGACGCAGGTCTGATTTTCGTCTGCACTCCACTGGTCCGAAACCGCGGCTCCGGAGATGAACTCCTCCATGCCAGGAAATGCTAATGTCCAGAACTGGAGAAGCCGGGACATAATGAGCTCGAACGGGTTGAACGCAGGCCACGGTGAAAAGTCGTCGTTCCGCTCAGCTCCGATGTCCACATTTAGGGTGGTGCTTGGACAGGGCAACAGAGTGATTAGCACTGCAGCTTCGGAAGCGTAGTCCTCTATCCAAAGATTCCGCAACAGGGAAAGGCGGGCCGGCTCACCCGGTTCCGCAATGGGTGATCTAAGGTCAACAACCCATCGTAGAGCGATCGATTCGAGAAGTGGGGAGTGTTGAAAGAGATATTCCAGCGTCTTGACAGGAGAGGATGTTCGATCGAGTTTCACATCACGAAGTGCGGGTAAGTGTAGTAAGGACGTTGTTTGGAAACTGGAGATGGAAAGCCGGCGTAGGTTTGCACACGATGCAGGCAAGCGTAATGCTGAAGGCGAACTGACAGGAGCGATACAGAAAGCATCAAGCTCGTGTAGTCCATCTAGATTCTTGGTTTCCGTTAGATCGAGCCGGTCTATCTTGTATGCCACGAGGTGCCGAGTCTTGGAAAGGAGACCCTTGAGGAATTGAGGGTCATATGACTGGTCCTCCAATCTCGCATACACTTTGAGGTAAACACCTTGAGCGCGGTTCAGGAATGCTTCTATGCATGCCTTGCTCCATTTTGTGTCTATGCGAGCCCATAAGTGTGATGTGTTGACATAGAGAGCACGAAGTCGATGGCAAATGGACGCGAGCCTGATGACGATGGCTGCTTTCTCACTTTCACGCAGAAACGGATTCGTGATGATGTCGTCCGCGATCTTAATCAAGAGCTCATCTGGTAGATGACACAAGCTAGTCGACGTATTTTGGCAAAGAGCATCCTTTGGGCCATCAAATCCAGACATATCAAGTCTGTTAGGTGCCAAATCGAGCACCAGACTAGTATTAAGCATCCGACAGAGCGTAGATGAGTGCAAGAGCGATTCGAAGATGGGAGTGAGAGGGAGAGTGACGCGGGCACAGCCCCATCGAGTATCATCGTCACGAGATCAGACGCGTCCTTGGCGCGTCGCTTCAAGCGTTCGCTCACCAAGGCACGACAGGACAATTCACAGGTCGCCACGCATACTACTTCAGCCGTGAGGTTGGGATGAAACACTGCTGAACGGCAGCCTCTCCGAACCCTCGCTTGCACATCTGGTCCCGCCCGATCTAACATTCGACACTCCTTTCGAATGCCTACGGGATTGGACCAGTACACATATACTACAATAGTAACTATCGTCTGATGGAACGTCGTCCCCAATGTCTCGTTCGGAGCTCCCGTCCTACATCAACGATCCATGTAGAATTCCCACCAACCAGCCCGCACGTCAAGCTTCTGCATCTTCAGAAGGCGCCGAAGCCAGGCGGCAACAGGTTCGTGACCGGGGGACCCAGCTTCACGCACAGATCTTGACTCGTCCCGTCGATGCATGTCGGGAGCGGGGGGACGCCCGAGAACGAGGTCGTCCCCGCGCCGATGGCCGCCGCCACCTGCGTGACATCGAGCTGGGCGGAGAATGTGCGCGTAACGGCCCCCTCAGTGTCGGCGCCGCAGAACGCACCGCCGTAGCCGCAGAGAGTCTCCGTGGTCAGGCTGTTGATGAACGCGAACGCTGGCTCAGTCGTGGTAAACACGGCCCGTGCCGCGAGGTCGGCTGTCGGGATGACGTTAAGTGTGGTCGTCGGCTTGAGAGACGCAGTTTTGGCGCTAATGGACAAGTCGGATCAGGAGCGAGCTCGACGGCGGAGAGATGAATATGCTCACATGGGCAGAGCAATGCTCGGGACGGCCGCGAGGAGAGCAGAAGCGATGAAGATGAATGAGGTGTGCATGGTGAGGTAAAGCGGAAGGGAGCCGGCTCGAGGGTGTATGAAGGAGTTGGAAGATGAAGGGGAGGATCAACCTGAGGTGCATCGCCGTCTCTCTAGCGGCTTTTATACGGCAGCCAGACATGTCCCATGATGGCAGCGCCGTCATCGGACGGCCGCAAACACGGTCTAAGTATATGAGTCGGGCAGCGCACGCATCCGAAGTCCGCGAAAGCTGTCGTGGGCCGCGTTCTGTACCCAATGTTGATCATGATTGCCTTCGCGACGACGTCTTCAAACGAGCAGCGCAGCGCAGCAGCGTCACGACAGCAGCTGGTTCTCCAGGTAAAGCTGAGAGATGCGGATAGCCGAAGCAGGTTCGTGGTGAGATGTACATAATCCACAGTCTTTCTTTGTTGGTTAGTCATATAGGGCATGAGGACGGTGCTGCCTGTCGAGGGCGTACGCATAGAGAGTCTCTTTGAGAAGAGTTGTGCGGGTCAAACTTCACAGATCCAGATATGGAACACTTCCAGTCAAGAGACACATGATACAGAGATTGAAAGCTTCGACGAGTAGCCTGAGGCCTTCGGTTATGTAGCCGTAGTGTGCGATGAAGAAACTTAGAAAGAGGAAAAGAAGCGTCGTTGACTGCGTCCGCGTGACCGTGGCGCCGACGATTCGACCACCCTCGCTTGTTGTCTCAACACCAGCTTTGGGCCGCACGAACGAACCGCACGTTATGCCTCCCAAGGCAAGAGCGCCGCCAGCCGCGACGCCGGCTCCAGCCGCGAAGAGCAGCACCTCGCGCGAAGTAGCCACCCGCGGCGAACGGGGCGTCAACTCGCGGGGCAAGCGTGAAGTCAACGCACGCGGTGCGCGTGACGTTGGGCAAGCGAGAAAGTCGAGCGTGCACAAGGATCAGTATGGCCGTCGCCCGACGACCACTAAGGCGCTTGTGCTACGGAATGGAAAGCACGGCGCGATGGGCACCGGCGAGATGGCGGCGTTCAACGGCAAGATTAGTGGCCGCGAGAAACTCGAGCTCCTCGCTGGTGAGTCCTCCTGATTGACATTGTGTACATTCGATAACTAAACATATTCTGCAGAGGATCTAATCAAGAACGCCGCGAGTGCGCTCGCTGCGCCGTTCGACTGGGACAAGTGCAAGAAGCTGGCCGAGTCGCAGTACAACGGCATTAACGGCTCTTCCCAATTGTTCCGCCCCACACTGAAACACTCTCCCAGAACGCCTGGACGAGTGCAGCAGACTGCATGATGCCGAGATGGTGTACGAGGTCGTCAAGGCCGAAGTCGAAGCTCGCACTCTCCCCAAAGTTGTCCGCAACCGCACGCAAGATCCCCTCGCCGACAAGGAGAACGTCGCGAGTGTGGTCGGCACGCTGTGCGTCTGACTGATTGGCTATGTTCGTCTCTAACCAGGACGGACGCAGCGTCCACAACGCGCACATGTTCGCGTCCGGCTGGCAGAACATCTATGGTATGCTCCGCGACCTTGACAAATCGAGCTCCGATGCCGTGTCGACGGAGATTGCTGTGAACGAGCAGTACCGCGAGAAGTACCTCTTGATGCTGGACTACCTGGACGCTGTCATTGACGCCACGTACGCCAACGCTCAAGTTCTTTTGACGACGACGCGTTAGTCGCCCACATCACCTACGATTAAACGGATTTACAACATTTCATGTTACACAGCGCACTACAAGAAGTACTTCAAGGCCCGCATCGGCGACCGCGACGCCGAGCCCACCATGACATTCGACTGGATCGCCATCCGTGACGCGTACCGGTCGTTCCTCGACAGCATCATGGTCGAGCTCTGCCTGCCCTCCTCTCCAGCCCCGAAGCGTGTGCTTTTTCAGATTCTCTCTGAGGCCGTCGAGGAGGCTCCTCGCGAGGCCAAGCGTTTCCCTCAGGTTCTTTGGGACGGTATCGGAGACCTCTCGGTATATGATTTTCTTCGCATCCGCTCAAGCACTATGGAGTACTCATTACGATGGTTTCAGATGGTCCTCGAACTCCAGGAGATCCTCTTGGCGCCCCTCCGCAACCCGAAGGGAGAAGAGTACCGCAACGCCACACGCCAGGCATCCGAGGACCTTCTCCGCTGGCAGGACACCCAGCTGTTCTCGGAGCGCGCTGCGCAGTTCACCAACAACTACAAGGGCGTCATCTTCCCTCTGGAGCGCACGCGCCGCAAGGACGTCATCAACGACATGTGGAAGCAGATCAACGACGTGCGTATGATGCTGATGGACTGATCTGGAGGCGCGTTGATCGGAAGAAAAGAACTACAACAACGTCTGCAAGACCACTATAGAGGCGCTCTGGGGCCTCCAGGGTGCCCTCAACCGCCACCCTGGCTGGCACCCGCCTCCGAAGAAGACGGCGCAGACCGACGGCCCGCGCCGGCTCGAGTTCCTCGATGCCGAGAAGGACAACAAGCCCGGACAGGACGACGACGAGAAGAGCGCGAGCTCGATGCCGGACCTGCAGTCGATCTCGGACGAGTCGGACGAGGACGAGGATCAGGAGGCGCTCGAGAGCGACGAGGACGACGAGGACGACAGCGACTACGAGACCGAGGACGAGGACGACGAGGAGTACGACTCGGAGGACGAGGACATGCTCCGCGACCTCGAGCGCGAGGCGATGGCGTACGCAACGCAGATCCCGGGGATCTTCGAGGGCGCCGCGACGGAGCAGCTCGACGACGTGCCGACCGATAAGAAGGACAACCCGTTCATCAAGCTGCTCGGCAACCTCCGAGGTTCGTGGCCCATAACCACATTGACGCTGATCACACCGGGAATCCATAGGCCGCGCCTTCTCTAGCAAGCACAAGCTCAAGACCACTGGCAGCGCGGAACCGCGCGGCGGGTTCAGCTCCTCCGTTCCTGTGGCCCCTGGCGCCACGCGCAACGTTAACCGTCCCCAGGCCGAGACTGCCAAAGGCACGGTACGCGTCGACGACGTCGAGGATGAGGACGCTCCTGGCGCCAGCGGTGACAGCAAGAAGAAGAAGAAGAAGAAGCCCAAGAAGAAGAAGGCCGCTGGTGGAGGCGAGGAGGAGGAGGACCTGCCCGCCGTGGCCGAAGAGGCTGAGGTCGAGGCGGAAGACGACGCGCCCGAGCTGCCGACGGACGAGCCCGCTGGCCCGACGGAGCCGATGAGCCCCGGCTCGGCAGCGAAGAAGGCTGCAAACAAGAAGAAGAAGAAGAAGCCGACCGCAAGCGCGGGCAAGGGCGGCGGCCTCGGCACGGGCATCTACGGCGAGAGCCTGGCGTCCCTGGCATCGAGCGCGACGGCTACGGCGCAGTCCGCGCACTCGTACCTTCGCGAGACGGGCACGGAGGCCAAGGAGAAGCTCAAGTCGCGTGCGGCGCACGGCACTATGTTCACCGAGTCGGGCGACAAGAAGGCCGCGGCGCTCCCGGTTGTCGAGACGAGCAAGCCGCGCCAGATGTTTAGCAAGCTCCGGAAGAAGACAAAGACGTACATGCGCAAGCTCATGGGCTCGCAGGATGAGGAGGACAAGCAGGGCATGCGATGGGAGAAATTCGTCCAGATGAGTTGGAGTTCTTTGCTGCGCGCAGAGGACGTACAGCTGATATGATCGTCGACAGTGCATGGTGGACATGGGCTTCTCCTACGACCCGACCACGGCTGGCTCCAGCGTACGCTTCGACCCGCCGAACAAGGAGGACGGCACGATCACCTTCCACAAGCGTACGCTGTTCTGCTGCGGCATCTTGACTGATAAGCTCACCGTGCCACTTCAGCCCACCCAGGCACTGTGCTCTCCCCCGGCAAGGTCAAGGAGTACCGCAAGAAGCTGCGCGACCGGTACGGCTGGGCCAGCGATGACTTCTACGACTGATCTTGCAGAGTCATCGAGACAGTGTTCTTGTACCACAAATGCCCCCCTGCCGTGTTTTTCTTGTACCAAAACTTGCCAATGGCGAATGTTGTCCGAACAAGCGTGAAGCGTGTGATTTCCCTTGTGACGTCATCGATCTATTCCATTCCTCCTTGGCCAGCGCCACCACATCGTCGTCATAAGGCACCGAGCCACCATCTCTCTGGTTATAAGACAGCGTTGCGATGTGCGGACGATCCTCACTTACGATCCACACGACCTCCTCACGAACTACCTACCACCTCTCCACAATCACACCATGGGCCTTTTCTCCAAGAAGCACCACGACGAGCCCCAGCACGGCCCGGGCAGCTCTGCCTTTGGCCACGATAGCGCCGCGGCGGGCACCACCACCCGCGACAACTACGACTCCACCACGGGCACGGGCGCTGCTGGCTCCGGTGTCGGCGGCGAGTACGGCTCGCAGACTGGCGTGCGTACTCCCGCTTCCTCTTCGCATCTCTGTACCTTGGCTGAATATTGTGCAGATGACCGGCCACCACGACAACGAGGTCCACCACGGCCACGGGCTCGGCACAGGCACCACGCACGGCGGCCAGCGCGGCACGGGCATGGAGACGTACGGCAACGCCCCGGGCGTCGGCGCCGGCCAGACCAACTACGAGCACGGCGGGACCGCGGCCGGCGCCGAGCACGAGTCGCACGGCTCGGCCGGCGGCAAGGCGTTCGCGGGCAAGGTCGAGAAGGGCCTCGGGACGATGCTTGGCAGCCAGTCGCTCAAGGCGAAGGGGCTCGAGAAGGAGCGGTGTGTTGATCTTGCCTTGGTTCAATGGGCGGAGGTGCTGATAACACGCACAGGGAGGCGGAGATCCTGCGCGAGCAGGCGACGCACATCGAGCACGCCGAGCGCCTCGAGCTTGAGGCGAAGATGCACCGTGACGCCGCGACGAACGCGCACCACGGTACCGGCGCGGGTGGCGGCGCATACCCGGCAGGCAACAACTCGACTGTGCCGGGCGACCAAATGGTTAACCAGCCCGGCGGAGGTGCCAACCCCATCCTCCCGGGCGGTGGCCTCGGCCACGGGTTTGGCGGTGCGATCTGAGTGATGTATAGTGAAATGAGGTGTATGATGTAGTAGTTGCCCAAATGCGGTCATTGTTTCACTAGCTACTGTTATTCGGAGACATCAGTGCTACGGATCCCCTGATTGAACGAGAAGCGTGGCGCAGACGCCCTCAACGGCTTGATCTCCTCCCACCATGATCTCCTTGTGTTTGGTATCCTCTGCGTGAATCTCGACATGCTTGGGCTATATCTATGTCTTCCGGGAACGACGTCCCTCTTATCCGAGTCCTGGGTTCGACTGAGCTAAGCCGAACCGCGTCCGAGAATGTCAGAGCTCTGAGACTGCGCCGTCCCTGACATCCGCATATGGGCATTGGTTGGTCGGCCGCCTTTAATATAAGGCCCGCGTCGAAACCGCTCGCGCACCTTGCTACTTTCGCTCCCCCTTTCGTTCTCTCCCCGCAGCGCGGCCCCACCCTTTTCTTCGCCTTCACTCACGCCCCAACCATGTCCGCACGCGTTCCGTCCGCCGAGTTCCGCTACAACTTCATCGAACGCTTCGACAACGACGTGCCTGTCATGACCAAGCTCCGCACGCGCGTGCGCACCTTCGCGCGCAAGCTCAAGAGCACGCGCATCCACCCCGAGCCGTACGCAGCTAGCTCCCTGCGAGCGCATGCACACAGCTGATGGACGCAACCGTAACAGCAAGCCCACCACGGACATTGACGCCGCCGCCGAGGTCGCGCGCCTCCGCGCGGCGAACGCGGACCT
>LCTX01000991.1:6506-16693 GCA_002233555.1 Limonomyces culmigenus | reverse complement strand
GTCTGTGTGGCGTGAGACGAGCAGGACATGACAAGTTCATGATGAACTCGACGCTATCTATAGGAATCTGCTAGTCCACGAGTGATCACAGAGTTTTGGACTAAACATTAGCTTACATAGCAGACCACTCGTCATGGATCGTAATTCGGTGGGGCCGTCGGTGGCCGGTGGATGTCATCGAGGTTGTGTAAGCGGGTAAAAAGACCCGCGCGTCTCGGCAGCTTCGTGCCTTCTTGCCCTCAGTCAAGTTGCTGTGATCGTTCGATGAACTCGACGTTGTCCGCCCCGACTCTCGCACTGCCCCCTCCTCCCCTTCGTCAACGGGCTTCCTCCTACAGCCGCCCTCCGCTGTCCCTGGGTGTGAACACGAGTCCTAGTAACGGCCGCACCACGTCTTACGCCCCCCGCCGGCCCGATACCATCCAAGACGCCGACGACCCCGACCCGGAGACGACGACGAACAACATGCTCGTGTCCCCAATCGACGAAGTCCCGCCTACGCTCGACTCTGCGGACCTGGCCTCACCGGACAGGACACTCGTGTCCCTATTCCTCCACCGGATCCTTGCACTCCTCCCGCACCATGACGCACGCCCAGACTCGCCGCCGCCACCGCCGTCCATGTCCCCCCGGTCAAGTTCAGACAGCGATACCATCCTCCCCCTCTCCGCCCCGCCCGACAAGACCGCCTTCGGTGACGTCCTCGCCGAAAAGGCCGGCGCACCCCGCTCACGACGGTTCCGCCTGCCGGCGTCCCCCTCGGTCAGTAAACGCCACACTTGTCATCACATCGGCGAGGCTGACTGACATCATGCAGGTGCACGCCCCGATCTTGTTCGTGATCACCCTCCTCCCCCTGACCACCGCCATCGTCGCCCTCGCCATCTCCACCCTCCCCATCGCGGTCTCGTGGCCGCACAACCTGACGGAGCTCGCTGCCATCGGCCGCGACCTCAATGCGTATACCCAAAGCGGCTGGGGCGCAACATGGCATGTCATAGCCGTCGTCGCTGTTAGTGCCGTGTGGAAACATGCGTGGTCCATCCCTGGCAGCGTGCTCTGGGTATGTTTCTCGTCCATGTCACTATTTCACAACTCCTAACACTTTCTCCAGAATGTCCTGGCCGGAGCATTGTTCACTCCAGCATTTGCAACAGTGCTCCTGACGCTGCTCACGACCATTGGCTCCCTGGCGGCGTCGCTGCTCGCCAAGCCGCTCGCGCCGCTCATCACCCAGTTCTTCCCGAAGGCACTAGCGATGACCCGGCACGCGCTCGAGGGCGGTGCCGAGCCGACGGCCGCCACCAAGCCGCAGAGCCCGGCGTGGGTGCGGCTGACCGTGCTCCGGCTGATTGGCGTCGTGCCGTGGTCGGGCCTGAACATCGCCTGCGGGGTGTGCGGCGTGAGCTGGACGGACTGCGCGCTCGGCGCGTTCATCGGCACGCTCCCCTGGACGGCCGTCACCTGCCAGATCGGCGACATCCTCCAGGCCGTTGCGAGCGACCCCGCGCCGCAGACCGTCGGCGCGCTCGTCGCGAGCCCCGCCGTGCTCGCCAAACTCGCGTTCCTCTCCGTGCTCTCGCTCGCGCCCATCCTCGGCCGCGAGCGCCTCCGCGCGCTCCTCAGCCCCACGCCCGCGACGGACGCTGCGACCGCGGAGCCCCGCGCAAAGTGGCGCATGCACCTCCGCCTCCCGTCGCGCTCGCGCGCCGCCCGCCCGCCGATGCGGGGCGCGGAGAGCCAGATGGAGCTCGCCACGCTCGTGGACGAGAAGCGGGAACATGAGCTCGAGCTCGCATAGGCTTGCCCTAGTTTGGCACTCCCTGGATACCTCCCCATCCCCTGCACAGTGTACTTTACCCCGCGACCCGCGCTGCTGCTTAATGGTGTGCATGCTCCCCTCTATCATCACTAGTGTTGTTGTAGATAGATTGACCCGGTGCGAATTGCAATGCATGATTTGGATACACACGTCTTTGCTCCCCAGCTTCATAACTCTTCTCCTTGCATGAGTATTTGCATGTCCGACGAGAGAGTGAACAGTATATATGGACGTCCTAGAATGGTCAGCAGTAAAAACCGTGAGCGCGCGCCTCTTGCGATCACCATCATCATGACTTGGGACTTTGTGTGTCGCGTTGCTGTCAGCACCGCCCGTCCCTTGTTCTTCCACGTCTTATAGCTAGGAACACTCGACAGATCGACAGCCCAACTTTTGGACATCCCCATAGCCTGTACTGATCTCACGAACGCGTCATGTCAACCCTGTGGGCCCTGATCGTGGGCATCGACAACTACCCGCTTGACCCAATCACCGGGGCGCTCGCGGATACAGCAGCCGTGCATAGCTACCTCGTGCACGAGCGGGGCGTGCGTCCCGAGTGCATCATGGTCTTGACGGACAAGGAGGCGACGCGGGCGTCGGTCCTGCGCGCGTTCCGGATGCACCTGATCGAGAACATGGACATCAAGCCGAACGACCCCATCCTCTTCCACTTCTCCGGCCACGGCACGCGCGAGATCCCCGTCGAGGGATGCACGCGCGATCGCCTCCGCGACGACGACGACGACGGCCAGGTCGAGTGCATCGTCCCGTACGATGCGGTTCGTGTCCGCGCGGACGCGCCAGAGGCCGAGCCCCCGATCCCGGACTACACGCTCGGCGCCCTCCTCCGCCGTGCGGCTGGTCGCCATGGGAACAACATCACTGTCGTGTACGCTTGTCTTCAGTCCGACCGATCTTAGATGACGCTGATCCGTTCGTTGTCCAGCTTCGACTGTTGCCACTCGGGCGACGGGACACGCGGTCGGCGCAAGGCGGAGTGGACATCCCGGCGCATCGACCCGCGGCTCGTAGGAAAACTCACACCAGACACTGACCGCGATATATGGAGCGAGGAGAAGCGCGGGCTCGCAGTCACCGTCGCGCCGTGGCGCGGCGGCGTGCGTGGGCGCGAGGACTCGCACGTGCTCATGGCCGCGTGTGATTGGTACGAAGAGGCCTCAGGCAGCGAACAAGGTAGCGATGCTTTCTCTCCCCTGACATTATACAGAGCTGATGGTGTGATGTACAGGCGGGATCTTTACAGGGCTATGGCTCCAGGCCCTGAGGGAGAGCTCGGGCATGTCCTACTTCCAAATCCAAAAGCTCATCCTCCGGAAGCTGGACGCGTTTTACGAGTCGATCCAGATCGACTATCGGCCCGATGCGCAGCATCCACAGGTCGAGGGCGTCGGCGTCGACCGGCCTGTGTTCGAGTCGGCGGGGGGCGACGACCGGCAGCGCTTCGCGGTGCAGCAGGGGCCCGACCCGAGCGAGTGCATCATCTTCGCCGGCGTGTTCGCGGGCGTCAAGCCCGGCTCGGTCTTCCAGCTGCAGGCCGTCGGGCGCAACATTGCGGGCTCGGCCGACGACGCGCTTCTGGGCACCGCGGTCGCGACGGTCGTACACGCCTCGCAGTGCGTAGCGAAGGTCGCGCGGAACGTAAACCCTGCGCAGTCGGCTGAGGGCGTGCGCGCGCTGCTCACGCAGCTCGCGGAGCCGCTCCAGGTCTTCATCGACCGGGACCTCCTCGCGGGGCCTGCACTCGAGACCGAGCTGCGCGCCGTGCTCAAGACCGCAGGACCGCAGGAGGGCGTGTGGTTCGAGCTCATCGAGAGCCCGGACAGCGCGGACCTCGTGCTCACCGTCGACGACACGCACGTCACGCTCATCCGGCACACGCCGCTGCTCGCCGGGCTAGGCACCCTCGACCCGCGCGTGCGCGCGCCGGACATGCGGCGGATATTCCCCGGCGTGATGCGGCACATCGCGCGCTTCAACTTCTACCTCGCGCTCGCGTCGCAGTCGGGCCCGTTTGCGGAGGAAGTCGAGGTGCGGCTGCACCGCCTCAAGGACTATGAGCCGACGTATAGCGGCGAAGAGTTTATGGACCTTGGCGACGAGGTCGCGCTCCCCAACAACGAGGCTACTGTCGAGCACCAGGAGGAGACGTTCTACGCCCTTGCCCTGACTAACCACGGATCGATCCCCCTCTATGTTTACGTGCTGGTGCGTGCTCGAGAGGAGTGACGTCTGGTGTGCGTGCTCATGTGCGGCAGTTCTTCGACCCTGCAACCTACGCAGTGCAGTTCTTTTACGAGAGCCGGGCACGCGACCCACCGCCGCTCCAGCCAGGCCAAAGGCTGCAGCTAGGCCGCAGCCCAGAGTGTCCAGACGCGATCTATTTCATAGTCGACGACGATATGCCGCGAGACACCGGTTTCCTCAAGGTCGACTCCTTCATTTTATCACCACCCCATCGTTGTGCTGATAGGCTCCTCTCCCCTCATTTTCGCAGGTGATCTTCACGACCGAGCCGATGGATCTCCACTTCATGGAGCAGCCGGCGTCGATCGGGTATGACCGTGATTCGGGCGAGCTCAAGCACGCCTCCGTTCGGGGCGGAGGCCCGTCTGGGGGGATCCCACAGCCCGTCAAGGGAACCTGGGCCGTGCACTCCATCAAGATCACCGTCCTCAGCAAGCACGTCTAGGCCCTGCGCCGATCACAGCAGCCGCCGTACGTATTTTTTACGCTCGGCGCCGATCCCTTTTGACGGTCCCCAAGGCGTTTCTCCGGCCACGCGGCTGCACGGTCACGTGTGGGGCACGCGTCCGGCTTCTGTCCGACCTCGCGGCCACGCACTTTGCGGCCTCGTTGCCGGCGAGAACGTATCAAGCGCGCGTCTGGGTCCCCCGTTATGTGCGCGCCGCTCCACAATCTTGCGTAGCCGATCAAACGAGGCCGGTGATTCCCACACTCACTCTATCCCATGTTCGGCAGTGTGCGTCGCTCAGACACAGACTCTCTATCAGGCACCCTCGGTGGTGCTGGCGACATCGCTGCCCCGGGACCGCCATCTCCGACTCCCCCCCTTCCCGTCTACACGTGTCCTCGCTCTGCGCGCCTCCGGAGCCCTATATATAAGCGGGAGTGTCCCTGTCTGCTCCCCCCGCTGCTGATGCCGCCTTTCCTCCATTTACTCCTTCTCACGGCTGGCATGCACGCCCCGCCACCGTCCGACCTTTCTGTCTCGGTTGATGCCCTCGACGCCGGCCGTCGTCCGCGGACCTCGCGCGCGCTCTCCTGGCGCAAGCCCGTCCCGACCCTCAACTATGAACCCTCGCCGCCGCCCACGCCCTCGAACCGCCACTCGAAAAGACTGTCGTGGAACCTGCCCTGGTTTGCGACAGAGCAACCGCCGCCTGTATGATTTCGTCTCTGCCTAGTCCTCGGGTTGTACACTGACGGGGATTGCAGCTGCCTCAGGAATGGCATGAGAAGATCGAGCGGGTGCACGTCGAAGACCACATGCGGGGCTCGGTCGCGCCGGCTGTGCGGCCGTTGTTGTACCTACGCACTTCGTCGTGGTCTATCGCTTCGTCCTCAAAGTGCGACCCGGCACAGCCAATCGGCTCGGCGTACGCTAGTCGCCCTGCCCTCGGTCACCGGTCGTCAGACTTGTCCGTCGCTTCCACGGGCGGCTCCTCGTTCCTGACTATGGCCGTGAGTCATCCACTCTACCGCATCCTACCTTATCTCACAAGCCTCCTCGTACAGAGCGTGAACGAGCCCCAGATCTCGGCGCAGGGGACCCGGCGGATGGCCATGTTCATTCCGTCGGTCTATTCGGCAACTGCGTCTGACGCAGACGCCGAGCTGAGGATGTGCGCAGGCCGCATAAACTCGCCGGTGGGCCGCCCGATGAACCCGGTGGGCCGTGCACTGTCCGGTGCGACAAAGGACACCGCGTCCTGGATCGAGAAGGAGGACACGCGCGCCAAGCGCCGCCCCAGCTGGCTGCGCAAGCTCGGTGGCTGCTTGGTTCCGTGCTGTGTGAGCTCCAACCACGAGTGGTGAAGAGAAGACACGGCTATTTATATTCTCCTCCTTCTTCTCTGGGCGGTGCCGTGGTGACGTCTGGATAGCTTTTCTTCATTTCGCGTATGTACTTGTCAGCTCATGCTCGCAGCTAGCACTGTATAACCTCTTGGCCATGTATATGTCCTGATGTAGCTATAGTACCCACGTAATCATGTATCATGTGTCTACGCCTTTCACATGCGTTATCCTATGTGTATGCTCATATATGTCAGCCGCCGCGGTGAACCTGCTGCATTTGTCGGATGTTCGAACAGTAGCCGGATAGTTCCGCTATTCGGCAGCACTTATTACTCCCTAGCTTCGGATATCAATGCACCGGTTCACAGCAAGCGAGCAGGCCCTATGTGTGAGGCGTGGAAGAGTGAGTCGAGATTCTAGCATTGAGCTTCGGAAAGCATAAAAATTGATTGTGATTGACGCAGTCTGGAACAAAATCGGACATCCAGTTTATACACGCTTGTTGGCGACCATCTTTGCCAGGGTTATTTTTTCCATCCCAAAATCCGACAGGTCTGCCACGACGTCTCCTTCGTACTTGAATCCATGCTTCTCGTACAGGGACTTGGCTCCGGCCGCAGCCTCCAGGAAAGCGGGTGCACCGTCCTTGATTGCCTGGTCGACTCCCCACTTGATGAGCAGAGTGCCGGCTCCGCGCTTACGGGCGGATGATTTCGTAATCAGAGTGGTCAAGACTGAACAGGTCAGTCTAATGACAGCCGGACAGCAGCAGCCAGCGTGCGTACCCCACATGGGACCCTGCCCCTGCCATCCCGGCCGGGCCCCGCACAGGCGGGTCAGCACCGCCGTCGCGAGCGGGCCGTTGGCCTGCGGCGGCCACGTCGTGGCCGAGTCGGGGTGGTTGCCGTTGAGCTCCCACGGAATGGAGGACAGTGGGAAGCCGTGCTCGTAGTAGTGCCAGCGTGCGAGCGCGAGGATGTCGGCGCCGTCGACGACCTTCATGAGGCGGACGGAGGGGTCCTCGAGGAACATCTCGCGCTGCTGCTTCATGCTCCAGCGGTTGCGCGCGAGGTTTGCCGCGTCGTCATCGGCGGATGTTGGCCAGAACAGGGGCACAATGGGAGCGGACAGGTCGCCGCCTTTGTGCAGCGCGTAGGTCGACATGGTGTCGAAGTCCTCAAGCACGACGGGGAGGAGTTCGAGAGGCATCAGGGACGCGTAGCTGCAACGGAGTCAGCATCTCGATTTTAGGTGTGCGCAGATACGGACTGACTTGCGATGATGTGGTAGGAGGGAGGAAGTTGATGGGATTTGATGGGCCCACTTAGCATGGTACTTTATGCCTGTGCGGTTTCCCGATGGGTTCGCGCTCTCCGGCAGCCGATAAACCGGTTTCTGGGCGCCATCGATCCAACGGCAGCCACGTCCGAAAGATATGATCAGGCCGCTCTGATCGGCGATATCCATATGGGAAGGATCTCTTGGAGTGTGCTGTGTAGTGCACTGACCTACCCTGTCCAACAAAGGGGACTCTCATGCGGTCAAGACAATCTCATTTGGGGAGATTACATGGTCGGTGGGAAGGAAGACATCCGTAAAAGGCATATCCTGTTGCGTTACAGCATATTCATTATCACTTGTCGTTAATGCTTGTAGGCTTGCACGAGCGTGGAAACTAGGGTATCACTGGCAGCGAGGTAGTAAGGGTTGAGAGTTGAGGACGAGTCGGAAGCTGCGTTGATTGCTTGCAGCAACCAGAAGCTGCAGGGACGCTTGTATGATTCGTAGTCTCCCAAAGCTACACGCAAGCAGAACGATTGTCTGCAAACCTTGAAACGTTCGTCATGGACGGAGGAAAAGGAGAGGAAAGGCCGCTTCCGGGTTTACCGCATCCAGTTTACACCCCGCGCTCATCACCATGAGCGTGTAATCCGTGGCCTTGACACCGACCCCGAATCTTCACCCGCACACACACTCACCCCATGTCATCGCCGGCCGCCAACCACACCTTCGACGCCGCCTCGTCCGGCCCGCAGGATCGGCCGTGGATACCGCGCCTGCGCGGTGATGCGCCGCCGGCGCCGCCTGCGCACAGTCTGCCCGAGTTCCGGGCGCAAGAGGGCGCGGGCGCGCGCGAGCGACATCTCAAGGAGCTCTGGGCCCGCCTCCCGAACGCCGCCGCCCGCGCGCTCGACACCGTGCCCGACGCCGAGGTCGACGACGGCGGCGCCGGGCTGTCCGCGCAGCGCGCGCAGGAGCTCGGGCGGCAGTACGAGGATGAGCTCGTCGGGCGCTGCCACGGTCACGGCCACGTGCGCGACACGATCCGCTGGCAGGAGTTCCGCGAGTACGCGGAGGCCAAGGAAGCGGGTATGCCATGCGCGCTGCGCGCGACCACGTGGACTGACGGAGTGCAAGAGCTATGGCAGATCTTCCACGACGAGCTCGACCTCGACGGCAACGGGCATCTCGACGCCCTCGAGCTGCAGACGGCGCTCCAGCGCGCGGGTACGTGCCAGCAGTCCCCGCTTTTACCGTCCTTGACGTCATCGACCCAGGCGTCAAGCTCTCGGCCACCACATTAGCGGACTTTATGTCCTCCCTCGCCACCACACCACATTCCCACCTGATCAGCTTTGCCGAATTCCGGGACTTTTTCCTGCTCCTGCCGCGGAAAGCGTCTGCGCAGGAGTTCTACCAGTATTACGAGGTCCAGAAGCGGCTGAGCTCCGACGACCGCGGCGCTGCTCGCGTTAACATGGAAGGTGCCAGCTGCTGACTCTTGTCTGCTTATGCTGTACTGACATCTGCGGGGCATCAGGCGACGTCAGCCTAAGCGCAGAAGACCGACATCGAGCAAAGGCAAGACAAGCAGGTCCTTCTTCACAAGCCATACATCCTCCTGTAGACCATGAGCCGATAGACGAAGAGGACGGGCACGAGGAGGAACACCACCATTGGCTTGGCGGTACCACAGCGCTCAAGTTTCTGCTGGCCGGTGGTGTAGCAGGGGCTGGTATGCAAAGGCTTATCATGTCTGCACTGATGAACTGACAGTCTTTTCTCAGTGTCAAGAACTGCTACAGCACCTTTCGACAGGCTCAAGATCTTCCTCATCACACGCCCACCAGACCTCGGTGGCACTACACTCTCGACATTGACCCCGCAGGCAAGCGTGAACGGCGCCAAGGCCATCAAGAATGCTGTGTCTCGCATCTTTGCGGAGGGCGGCATCCGCGGCTTCTGGGTCGGCAATGGCCTCTCGATCGTCAAGATCTTCCCCGAGTCGGCGATCAAGTTCCTGTCTTACGAGTCCTCAGTAAGGTTCTGCGTAGACTGGTCTATGTTGTTGTTCTGATCCACTTCCCGTTGAACAGAAAAGGCTCTTCGCAGAGTATTGGGACGAGGTATCAGATACAAGAGAGATCAGTGGTGTGAGCCGGTTCTTGTCTGGTGGGATAGCAGGTCTCACTAGTCAACTATGTGAGTTTGGTTGACTATCTGCATACCATGCGACTAACTTTTTTCATCAGCAATATACCCTATAGAGACCTTGAAGGTCAGAGCACACCTGGTTGTACCTTCTCTATGGCTCACTCATTCACACTCGCAGACCCGAATGATGTCATCCACTGGGCAGAACAAGCGTTCTCTCAGCGAGGCCATGTTACAACTATACCGCATGGGCGGTGTCCGGGCATATTACCGGGGCTTGACTGTAAGTGACGACCAACCACAAAAACAACAACCTGAGTTAACGCCGGTCTGCAGATCGGACTCATTGGTGTCTTCCCGTGAGCCCCCGGCTGTCCTCCCGCCCATTTCGCAGACTAAACGTCGCCTGAAGCTACGCCGCGATCGACATGAGCACGTTCGAGGCGCTCAAGCTCGCGTACCTGCGCTCGACGGGGAAGACCGAGCCGGGCGTGCTGGCGATGCTCGCGTTCGGCTCCGTGTCCGGGAGCGTCGGCGCGACGATGGTCTACCCGCTCAACCTCGTGCGCACGCGCCTGCAGGCCGCGGGCTCGTCCGGCCACCCGCAGCAGTACACGGGCTTCCGCGACGTCGCCATGCAGACGTACCACCGCGACGGCTGGCGCGGGTTCTACCGCGGGCTCGTGCCTACGCTCACGAAGGTAGGGTGTGTCGCTCAGAGGCCATGTGCAGCGCACTGACGGGAGGTGTAGGTTGTGCCGGCCGTGTCCATCAGCTATGTCGTGTACGAGTCCTCGAAGAGCAAGTACGTGCAACCGTGTCCCACCCGGCTCGCCTGGCCGCTGACGCAGCTCTGCAGACTCGGTGT
>LCTX01000978.1:0-24612 GCA_002233555.1 Limonomyces culmigenus | reverse complement strand
CTGCGCACCGCGCAGCCCGCGACGTTCACGCGCAGCGCGCTCGCGAAGCTCTACGGCGTCACCTCCAGCTTTGTCAGCCAGGTCGCGCCCGCCAAGGCGCCGTACCGCAAGGCCGCGCTCCGCGCGCGCGACGCCGAGCACGCCGCACACCGCGCGACGTGGGGCGAGCGCAAGGCGCTGTCCGTCGAGGTCCGCCGCAAGCGCCGCGAGTTCTGGTAGTAGCGTCCCGGGTTATAATATCGCATGCATAATTCTACGCGTCATCGAGCCCCAGCCCGTGCACGAGCCCCAGTGCGACCCGCGCCGCCGCCGCGCGCCGCGCATCCTCGTCCGCGATCCCCGCAATCTCTGCCTTCATGCCCTCGAGCGAGGCCAGCACGGCCCCGAGGTCGAGCGCGTCGTCCGCGCCTGCGAACAGTCGCGCGGACGTCGCGAGCACCTCGGCCCGCGACGGGAGCGCCGGGTCCTCGTCGGCACGCGTGAGCAGCGGCGAGCGCCCCGCGGAAAAGTCGTACGTCGCGTCGAAGGCCGTGTCGAGTCCGAGCGTTGCGGTGGTTGTCGGGCGGGTGGGCGTGGCGATGTCGGACTGCACTAGCGGCGCAGACACGAATGCGGCAAAGTCGTCGTCAAAGCCGTGTATCCGGTCTTCAGCACGATCGTGATCGTCCTCGTCCTCATCGTGGTCATGTTCATCGTCGTCGAGCCAGCGCTCGAGCTCGGCCATGCTATCGTCCGCGCCGCCATGCAGCAGCCCCGCGAGCGCGCTGCGCTCGTCCAGCCCGCCATTGCCGAGGAGGTTCGCAGCACGGGAGGCACGCGCGGCACTCCACGGCGCCTGCACCATGCTCGGCCACATGATCGTGCTCAGCGCGTCCCGCACGCGCGGGAGGCCCGGAACGTCTATCCATTCGATCCGTGAGCGTGCGAGACGTGTGCCGGAGAGGCGCGGCGTACCGGAGTCATCGGGACGCTCGGTCCGCGCGTCGACGTACTCGAAGCCGTGCGTGACGAAGAGCTCGTCGAGACTTTCTTCGTCCTCCTCCGCGGGTGTAGGTGCGGGCGCGCCGTCGGGCGCGGGGAGGTGCACGGCGAGGCAGACCTCGGGATCGAGCCGGGACTGCGCCAGATCCGCATGGATCTGCTCGAGCGTGTCCCTGAACGGCTGTTTTTGTGGTTCGTCAATATCTCTCGCATTATGTAGTAGAACGCACGGTCCCGGCGGCCCAGACGAACACGACGGCAGGCACGCCGAAC
Source organism: Limonomyces culmigenus (assembly GCA_002233555.1). Lineage (NCBI taxonomy): Eukaryota > Fungi > Basidiomycota > Agaricomycetes > Corticiales > Corticiaceae > Limonomyces > Limonomyces culmigenus. The sequence continues at coordinate 23,358 of LCTX01000978.1, read as the reverse complement.
GCGTGCCGCACGCGCCACCCGCGCGCGGGCGCGGCAAAGTGCACGTCCGCGGCGTAGTACCGGTTCCGGATCGTCCACGGCGTGAGCGCGAGCTCCGCGTCCTCGAGCACGAGGGGCGCGTATCCGCCGGCGTCGGTGTCGTCGAGCGCCTTCACGCCTGCATACAAGTTAGGATCAGGACAGACACGTGTAGTATAGACACCGCACGCTCGATGAAGACGTCCGCCTGCGTGGGCGGCGAGGCGACGACGAGGATCCGGCACGCCGTGTCGTCGGCCATCGCAGTGTCCGCGAGAGCGCAGCGACCCGGGTCTTTGCTGCTTTTATCTCTCTCTCTCTCATGTACCGCACCCTCGCACGCTACGCGACACAGCCAGCACGCGTGCCGGGCTGGGTCGAGAAGGACGGGCCCGCGCCGGAGCGGCCGTGGGGCGGGCGCGCGCGCGGGCTCGCGACGTACACGCTCCTGCCCGCGTTTGTGCTGTACCAGGTCTTCGTCGCGGACTTTGGCCCGCGCGAGCACATCTTCTCTGCGGTGTGTGTCTTTGACTCGTCGGAAATGGAGCATACACTGATCAGTGGAGTGCAGCCGCGGAGATGGCTGGATGGCACGCTCGGGACCACCACGAGCGCGCCGCGCGAGCCGGGGCCGCCACCGGCGCCGTCGGCGTTGCCAATATCAGGACCTGTGGTTACTGCACCTACGCCGACTGCTTCTACTAGTGTATGATGGCCAGGCTAATACACATTTTGGCTGCAACCGAATCACGCGAGACTTCAACTTCGAATGCCCACGAGCGCCTGCCCTGGATCAATCACAACTTGGAACGCATTTCTGCTCACGGACAGTTGAACTCCGTGCGCAGTTGATAGCGCGAGCAGCGACTCTGGGAGCCGTCGGTTCTATCCCGTTCGCTTACTCGAGTACTGTGCCCGCAGGCGCTTGGCTGCTGCGGAGTTTCACGCGTGGACTATATAACCAGACCCTAGAACTCCTACAGTCGTTCAGAAAGCCCACATGAGCTCAAGTACCAGCGAACGCCGCCCCCTCCTGGGCCGCGGTCGCCCGGCGCCGAGGCGGCCTACGGCCGTGGGGTGGGCGCTGCTCTCCGTTTTCGCTGCACTCTCTGTGCACCTTTTGGTCGCGGTAAATGTTTTGGGGCAAACTCTACCCGACTCCTTGGCTGAAAGGATGTGCAGATGTGGGAGAGGTCCACTCTGTGGGACACCCGGATTGACTGGGAGCCATGCGGTCAGAACTTGGACTGCGCCCACTTTTCGTAGGTTTTGTGAAGCACGCTCCCAGGTGAGTGCTGACGTCCATCAGCGTGCCCCTCGACCACAGCGACCCCTCGGCGGGAGGAGCCTCGCTGTACCTTACCCGGTATCGAGCGACAGCCACCCGTCAGGGCACGCTGTTCGTCAACCCCGGCGGGCCCGGCGCGAGCGGCGCCGCCTTTGTGAAGAACAGAGGCGCATAGCTCAGCAGCATTGCCGGAGGAGGTTACGACATCGTACGGCCCGCCCGTACGCCCACCCAGTCAAATAGCCCGCTGACCCCGCCTCCAGATCGGATGGGACCCCCGCGGAGTCGGCAAGTCGACTCCTCAGGCCACGTGCTTCGCGACGGGCCAGGAAGAGGCGGAGTGGCTGGCGTCGGCACCGCTCCGGGTAGAGGTGCCGTCCATCCTGCCCGGCTCGCTGAACCGCACGGACGACGAGCTTCACGAGGCCTATGAACGAGGCCTGGACGGCCTGCTCGAGCGCGTCGAGGCGCTCGGCAAGCGCCGCGTCGTGAACCCGGCGAGCCGGGACATCTGGAACTACATGGACACCGCGAGCGTCGTCCGAGACCTCGTCCGCATGGCAGACGTTGCTGACGGTCCGAACACCCCAATGTGAGCGCTCGTCTGGCCCGTATGCAAGCGTGCTGATCCACTGGGGGAGCAATCTGTGGGGGATGTCCTATGGCGTGTTCATCGCGCAGTACTTTGTCGGGATGTATCCCGCCCGCGTCGGCAAGGTCTTCATGGATGGCGGGAGCGACCCCCTGCGCTGGGCGGCGGACCCGAACTATATGATCAGCCCCGAGTGGTTCGGCGACACGGAGAAGACGCTCGGGATCTTCGTCAGGCGGTGTGCGGATGTAGACTTGTCTCCTCTTTCAAAGGTCGCCGCTGACAGGCTGTGGCAGGCCGGGCAGAAGTGTGCGCTGGTGGACGGCGGCATGGCTACTTGTGAAGAAGCCGTTCGCGGCAAGATCGACGAGCTCCTCGTTAGCTTGGACGGCTCCCCAATGGCTCTCGATCTCCGCTTCCAGGGCAAGCAGCTGCATCTCCATCATTCGATCGTACAAGGTCCGCCTGTCCTCGCCTCGCTCAACAAGCCCCGCTTACGCAGCTCGTCACACAGAGTACTTGCTCCAGGCCCTGTACAAGCCCGCGAATTGGCCCGCGGCCGCCGTGAACCTGCAGGCCGCGATCACCGGCGACGGCATCCCGATCTCCAACGCCTCCTACGGCGCGCTCGACTCCATCGCCGCCTCGCCGCCATCGACCGGCCCCGCCGCCGAGTCCGGCGTCGAGTGTGCCGACACCCTGCGCGGCTACCCCGGCGAGCCGCAGACCCGCCACAAGCTCGCGGTGCTCCTCGCGCGCCAGAAGCTGCGCGAGGTGCGCACGCTCTCCCCGCGCTTCGGCGCGCTCAACGCGGGGATCTGCGGCGTGTGGCCGCGCCCCGCGCGCTGGCGCGAGGCGTTCCGCGGGCCGTGGAACGCGATGTTCGCGCGCCCGGTCGTCGTGCTCAGCAACCTTGTCAGTCACGCCGTACCCGGATGGCGTGAAGCTCGAAGCTGACTAACCGCAGGCCGATCCGATGGCGTCGCAGACTGGCGTCGACAGGATGCGGGCGACGTACGCGGGCCAGCACCGTATCATTTACCAGGAGGGGCCGGGGCACTGCTCGCTCGCGCAGCCCTCGCGGTGCATGTATGGGCTCGTCCGGGCGTACCTCGTCAATGGCACGCTGCCGCCGATGGAGACGCGGTGCGAGATGGAGGAAGGAAACCCCTGGCTGCAGCAGCATGCCCTTACAAGTTGATGCTGCGAGCAGAATAGAGCCTATCACGAGTGAATCCTCAGATGTACTCGATTTCGACGGTAAGAGAATGAGCCCATTGGATAGCTTGCACGTCGGTCACATGACCATTCACCATCTTGCTTCCCTCCACTCGCGTCTCATTCGTGCTCTCCTACCACGTCTGCTCTTTCGTCAGTAGCGATTGATGTGCAATCATAGCATCCGGTGTATGGGTTCAACGCTTGTCAACTATTCTGGGCAGAGCGACGTGAAGGAATTGCAAGAATCCATGTTGTGTTGACCATATCTGCCGCCAACGCTCCTGGGACTACCCATCCGAGGACTCGTGTACGATCAAGGATTCTGTTGGAAGCTCACGAAAGAGCTAGATGAACCACCCGCCACGTATTGCGTTAGCTGTACGGAACCTCTGACATCGAACTTCTCTTCATGGCACTACATCATGTTGTCTAACATTCCGTTCGCTATCTCTCGGTCAGACTGCTCCGGACGAAACCCCCCTACATCCACTGTCTCTTCACCTACTCGCAAACAGGTTCTGGTACGACTGACAAAGATGCGGACATTACGGAGGGAAATCGTGCTCGAGTGATCGCAAGCACAGACGTCACTGGTTCGAAACTGGTTTGGCCGGATAAAAGCGTGGATGCGCTTGATCATTTCCAAAACACACCCGGAGAGGTCGCCAGACTTCCATGCGTGCTTGCTTGACACATACGTTCCGCAGTCATCGGCTGCATACGCTCCGGTCTGCACGGAGGTAGTCTCGAATATTCCAGCCATATGCGTGTGAATCTCCGAAGATCTCGGGCCAATCGCTGGCAATGGCATAGGCGTAACCCTGGACAGCAGAACCTGTCCGTGACTCAGCATGTGCGGACCTACGTCGGGTGCAAATCTATCTCTTCGAGGACTCCTTTCTCGTGGTCCCCTGGCTTCTCCACGCCTCGCTCTTGGCATTTCGGCCACAATGGGGTCTTATGTGGACACCGGCCGCCAGGGAAACGGGCGGGGAGGACATGAGGTACTTCTCGCTTGCACTTCTTTTGGTCACTCACCTCTCTAGGCTCAAGATTGTTACTCAACACTAAAACCTCAATCTACGGCTTGTCCGACGACACGGTCTTCGACTGAGACAGAGACACGAGTTACATACACTCAAGAAAAAACCCCGACCTCTGCGTAGTCACAACACGGACTACGTTTGATGTCAACGTCTTCTCCACGTGTAGCATGCGATGATCGGAGAAGCAGTAATGACTTTGATACGACGTCCCGAGCGCTGGCTTCTTCGCCCAGAATCGCCAGGAATCACTAGGATGCCATGCGTGTCATGTCATGTCTCCAAGAGGGAGGCAAAGGAGAGATAGTGCTCGCAGAACATCTAGTTAGATTCTACGTTATCCTAGCTGGGCACGAGTCGGCAGCCGGTCTCGACCAGGTGTACGTCATTTCAGCGCTGTTGAGGCCAAATATAACACGTCCGTGATTGGGAACGAGATCCGGGTCCGATCACGTGTCAACAACTGTTCTCTTCCTCCCCCGTTGATGATCAACCCGACCCTCGGTCATGCTGTTTGAATTCTGACCGAAGATCACCACCTCCCGGCCTGATCGCAACGACACGGCCCGGTCACCCTGGTTGGTTCCTCGGGTGCAGACGTACTTGTCCGGGCTCTCACTGTCCCCTTCATGCCAAAGCGGTAATCCGCGGGTTGCAAGTACGAATTGCACGCGATGGAGTCTCATTTACTTGGTGTGATGCTGGAGAAGTGGGCCACGGCAGTCTGCTCGTGGGTCGACATCAAAGCTGGGCCAACTGATACCACGACGGACCGACCGGTTCATACTGCATTTATATTCGCTACGCTCTATTCTTGGGTGGTCTTTTTTCAAGCCATCATCTGGATAAAAGCACATAGATCCACTCAACTGGCGTCGCAGCGTCGTCATCTGCACGGGGTGTGACTTCCTTTGACTTCGGCGGCCGAAACGCGGGTGGATAGGATCGCTTCAATTTGGCTGCATGGCCTTCGACGAAGCCGCGTTCAAATGACATCGGAGTAAGTTATCATCTGCCCACGATGCTCGCCCGGATCCCATGTGTACTGAGGTCACTCCAGACGTCGCCCAGTGTCGGTTCCGCACGGATGCCATCCCCGAAGGAGCCGGGCGACAGGCAGCTTGCTCTCAAGTATCGTGTAACACGGAGGCGGCGTCCCCGCACTTGCATCATCGGAACCAGCTCCCTTCGACCCCGGATGCACAAAGAAGCACGGTCTGTGGCTGCGGAAGTCGATACATTCTCAGCCACACGGCGAAAACGGCACATGGGCCAGTTAGTAACCCAGGGCCATCATACGCGCGGTTGCGGCTGCCGATCCTGACGGCGAATGCTCCCGCAACCACATCCCAATCCCGACGCAAACGGAGGGGCTCGTAAGCGAGCTTTTGCCTAACCCGAATGGTTCTGCGTGGACTGCCTGTCGTATGCAACTGGGTCTATCGATTCGGCGAATTCCGCGATAGTGGGTGCTCCTCCTCAAACTCCCGCTTGGGTACATCTGACCCACCATATGGCAGGAGGAACTTCTGCCCACCTGCCCACCTGAGCAATGCCCGCACCCCCCTCCGACACAAGACAGCCGCTCCTCTGCGAATCTACCGAGGCGGACTATGCATCCGTGTCATCAAGTACGGCCACAGTGGGAACAAGTTCGACGACGTCCCTCTCAGACCAACATCCTGGCCTCGTGTGGATATTATGTGGCTTATACTCGGCTGTCTTCCTTGGAGCGCTTGATGGCGAGTTTGTACACGAAGGGGAAATTGTCGATGGACTGACCCAAGACCTGCAGGCAGTATTGTCGCCACACTCCTGGCCTCCATTGGCAGCGATTTCGAGCACGCTGATCAAGCGTCGTATATCGGTACCTCTTACCTGCTATCGATGTGTTGCTTTACACCTTTATACGGTTAGTGTTGCATTCATTCCATCAACATCGAGGCTTTCCTAACACATTTTTTGCAACAGGTCGACTACCAGACATCCTTGGACGTAAAGGTTAGCGAAGAATGCGCGATGAAGACTCCGAGACTGAAACAGGGTATCAATATAGGCGCTATGCTGCTAGCTCTGACCTTATTTGGTGAGGCTCGTCGCTTGACGTCTATCATGTATGCTTATCATCAACATGACCAGGCTCGGGCACTGTGTTCTGCGGCTTTGCTCCCTCCATGCGAGCGCTGATCATCGCCAGGACAATAGCGGGGGCTGGAGGCGGCGGGTGAGTCCACCAGGCTCACTAGGACTTGCCGATTGACCGACTAACAAACATCGACAGCATCATGACAGGTACCGTGTCATTGCGTCTGACCTTCTCCCCTTCTGACCACGGACTCAGTTTCAAGTGTGGCTGTAACCGATCTCATCCCACTGTACGCACATCGTGTTCCGGGTGCCATCCGCTTCGCTGACTTGATTCGGATTGCTTAGAAAGCAACGAGGCCTTTACCAAGGAATCACCAACATGTACATGTCTCGATAGTAGTATCCGCTTCACGTACTAATACCATTCTACAGATTATTTGGAATGGGTGCAGGACTCGGTGGGCCCCTTGGCGGCTTCATCAACGACTACCTTGGATGGTGCGTACCTCGTCTGCTTTCATTCACCCTTCTAATGTGTCTTATAGGAGAATGGCATTCATATTTCAGGTGAGCTGCCTACCGTGTTTACGGTGCCGTGCGAGCTGTTCCTGATACGATGCAGATCCCCATTCTCGCCGTGTCCTGCTCCTTGGTAGCCTGGAACGTCAATATACCCCTGCCCGACGAGGTCCAGAGCCAGTCCCTCACTGCACGCCTCCGGCGAATTGAGCAAGCACTACCTTTACGTTCCAGCATACGCTACTCATCACCAGCCCTCCAGTTTACCGGGGTCCGTCACGCTGGTCGCATGTGTGGGAGGGTTTCTCCTTGCGTGCAGCATGAAATCGACCGAAGAGCTTCCGTGGGCGCACCCTTACGTCGCCGGTCTCCTAATTGCAAGTGCTATGTCCGCTGTGTGCTTCGTGCTGGTGGAGGGCTACTGGGCAAGCTACCCGCTCATGCCTTTGCGGCTTCTGCTGCAGCGCAACATGCTGTCGGTATGCATCGCCAACCTCGTAGGTGTGTTGTTTGAGCTATTTGATCACGTGGATGGATGCTGATATGGTTGATGGCAGGCAGTGCCGCTGCGTATTCCATGGTAAGTCCGCCGGTGCCAACGGAGACACGGATTGGACTGATGGATGAATGTAGATATACAACGTCCCTCTGGTTCGTGACGTTTTGATGGAAAGGCACTCCGCAAGCTAACAATAGCTGCAGTACTTCTCTGCAGTGAAATTAACATCGGCGGCGTCGGCAGGCGCGCACCTCCTCCCTCATTCTGTTCGCGTCTTTCCCCCCTCCGCCCACCTGCTTCCCACGCTCATGGCATCACATTGCAGGTAGCGATATCATCCGGCAGCGTTTTCGCAGGATGGTGCGCCTCTTACTTCGTTACTTCGTCAGTATGTCAACTAACACGGAGTTAGGATCATGCGGAGAACGGGGAAGCTTTATACTCTCACCCTCATCTCCGCCGTCTTCTCCGTAATCGCGAACATCCTCGTGGCGTCGTGGAATGATGGGACATCGGACACCAACCTCTGGCTCGATGTAGTCCCTCAAGGCTTTGGGATGTCAAGCCTCATCACGAGCACACTCATAGCTGTGATCGCTACTGTCGCCAAAGAGGAAATGGCTGTCGCCACTGGCAGTAAGCCCCACTGTTACCGAAACCCTGCTTTTACTGAAAGACAGTGGCAGTCACCTACCTGTTCCGGACCACCGGACAAGTTCTCGGGGTGTCCCTCTCTGGAGCCCTCCTACAAACCGTGCTCCTCTCAAAGCTTCGCGATCGTATATCGGGCCCCGGTGCAGCAGAGGTGCGCATCATCTTGAGCGATCTTGCATATGCCATACTCATACTTGACACAGACGATCTATGAGATTAGGTCTGTCTCTTCGATAGTGCTTCGCTGAACATGCAGACTGATCTCCAGTACAGGCGCTCCATCTCGAAGATCCCAATGCTTGAGCCTCACCTGCGCGACGCCGCCGTGCATTCCTATGCCGATGCGCTGCGGGCCGTGTTCGGGGCGCAGGCTGTGCTCGCGTGTGTGATGCTCCTTGCGTGCCTACCGATCCAGGAGAGCTTTCTTCCGTGCGTACATTGCCTCCGTGAAGGTCCAAGATCACATGCTGATGGCATATGTAGGGGAACAAAGGAGGAGCAGGAGGAGCAGTACCGCCGGAATGCGGAGGCTAACGTGGCCGCTGCCGCCTCGGACACCTCAGATGCCAACGAAGTGTAGATGATCGCGAACACGATGGTCGATAAAGAAGACATTGCCATTGTATGAATATTATACCACCTCTGCGATCTCAGACAGCACCTTGATAAATCATCCGCCTGAGTTCCTCCATCTGGCGCGCCTGCGCCTCGACGCATGTCCGTTCATCTGCGCGGCGCTCTTCACAGAGTGCGCGAGCCTTGGCGATCTCGGCCTTGTTCTGCGCAAGTAATGCACGCAGGCGAGACAGGTCAAGCCGAGGGCGTTCCACGTCTGCAGCAGGCTTGGGACGGGGTGGAAAGAACCCAGTGGAGGGTGGGGCGGTAAGAAAGCCAAAGTCTGGCTTGTTGGGGATCGGCATGGTATAGGGCTTGATCGTGGTGCCGAGTTTGTCGTGGTGCAGAGCTTGGTCGTGGTGAGCAGCCAAGTTAGTCAAGTGCAGTGAAGTCATATGCGCAGGTGGTGTGAGGTCGATCAAGGACCCAGGTCAGCATGATGTTGACTATGATCTACTAGTGACAAACATATGCGTCTTGCTGCGCATAGGCTATGCACAGCAAGGCGCATACGTTTGTCAAGAGGAGAACAAGAACATACACAGTATGTGTCAATATGATCAAAAGTGCGTATGGTAGTCGATGACCAAGGACAAGTAGAAAGATCATACTAAGATGGCCTGTCCAATCTCGACCGCCTCCATATCCTCGTCCTCGTCCTCGTCTTCGCTCTCTGGCACTGGAGGGCCCGGTACGGCAGGCGTCGACCATGTCGGTGCTGAGAGTGCGTACGACGGTTCTGCGGCAGGTGGTTGCCATGGGGGCTGGGCAGCCACAGCGGCGGCGGCGGGGGCTGCCTCTACCTCCTCCTCCTCACCCTCATCGTCTTCATCGTCGTCGTCATCCTCGCTCATCGCATCATACTCGCTGAGCTGCGCCGCCTGCGCGGCGAGCAAGCTCAGATGCGCCTGCAGCGCCGACCGCTCGCTTGCGTTGAGCTCTCTGTTTGATGTGGCTGTCACGGCGGCGGCGGTCGGCTGTGGTGCCGGCGGGGGTGCCGGCACAGGATCTGCAGGCTCGGCCTTGACTGCGGGCACGGTCTTGGTCGCGGTCTGCGCTTTCTGGGCCTCCGCGATGAGCGACTGCAGGACCCGCCACGTCTCGGGCGTGATGCCCTCGGCCGGCTGGGTGGCAGCGGCGGCGGTGGCCCACGGCGCGGAGCCATAGGGCTGCACGTGTGGAGCGGCGCCAGTCGAGCCGGGCGTTGTGTACGAGCCAGGGCCGTGCCGGAGAGGAATTGGCGGTGGCTTGGTGTAGGGCGGCGTTGGCTGGACGTGCGGTCTTCGTGTTCGCTTTGAGGACTGTAGATAATGATGAGAAATGGGCAAAGAGGAGGAGAGCATCATCGACTTACGCTGCCGCCTTCCCAAGCATGGTTCAACATGTACCGACCGCTCTCGCTCTTGATGAGGCGGCCGCGTTTGTACGCCTTCTGGAGGGCCTGGCTCGCGCTCGGGCGGAAGTTGGAGTGGAGGGGGTACTGGCCCTCCATCCAGAGGAAGAGGTCCTTAGGCGGGGCACCATCAGGGCTCGCCAGGGCCTCGAGGGCCTCCACGATCATCTCCTCGTACGACGGTAGCTCGTCCGGCGCGAGGTGCGCGTTCGGGTGGGACGGGTCCAGATTCCGCTTGGGCGCGGGCGCCGTATGCGAGTACGGTGCCGGCAGCGACGCATGCATGGGCATAGGCGGGTGCGATGGGCCGGCGACGGCATTGGCAGAGGGGGCGACGAACGAGGACAGCGGAGCCAGGGCACGGGCAGGAGGAGCGGCGGCGGGGACAGCGGCGGCATCGACAGGCGGGGGCGACGCGGCCGTCAACAGGCTTTGTGTGATCAAGTGTGCGATAGCCTTAGTCAAGTCCGTCGGCCAGAGCGTGGCGCGGGCGGTGGGTGGGACGTGGGCGTCGAGGGCGAGGCAGAGGTCGACGACCTGCGCGGGCGGTAGCAGCTCCAGGTACGATCGCTTCAGCCCGCCGTCGGCCGTCGTGGGTGCCTTGACGTCCCCATTGGTTGGAGTCGGGGTTGGGCCTGGGGCGGGAGAGAGCGCGGGGGCGGGCCGGGGCGAGGCCATCGTGCACGCCGATGGGAGCAGCTATGCAGCTGTGCAGCCGGCGCTTGTCGCGCCTGGCGCGACTATCGACGCGAACAAATACAGAACAAAACATATGGTGCAAACAACAAATGCGATTGGATGATGGTACACGTATGCTACGACTTATTCTTCGTTGTGCTCAGAGGCTGTCGCTACCCTGAGTCTGTACAAGCGATGGTCAATAAATGATGCAAAAGAAATATAGCAAAGACTTGCCTGGCGCTGCTCGCCACGCTGCTGGAGCTCCTGGTCGCCCATGATTTGGCCAGTCATACGCTCAGCAGTACCTGCACATTGTGAGCGACGCTAGATCAGCAACATCAAACGTTATGCACACACCGTACAAGCGGTCGCCGACGCCTGCTTGCTGTTGGCCCTGCTGCTGCTGGCCGCTGGTACCGACCGAGCTGAGGTCGGACATGTCGCCAGGGTAGCCGGTCGAGCCGTAGCTGCCCGTGCTGTCGGGCGCCGACTAGGAGAAGTCTGCATTCTTCGTGCCCTGCGCGAGCTGGTCGTCCGCGGTAACGCGGTCGCCGGCGAACTGGGGCGTGTACAGGTCCTTGTTCTCGTTGGGATCAGACGCGGACCGGTCCTCCTGGCCTACGATCGGCGCTCAGCAACGTGCGTGGGCGAATATGTGGGGATCACTGCTCACTAAAGTCGGTGTCACGGTGCGATGCCATGGTGTGTGTGTTGGTTCAGAGAGATGGGTGTGCTGAACGCCCAGCTGTGACGCCCAAGTACTCTGTCCGATCGTTCATGACGGACACTATGACGTCCATGCCATATTCAATTTCCAGGGTGTTGTGTTCATGGAGTGCTGCGGCAGCCGGTCCGGTTGCGTGCGTCGCCGGAGCAGGAGAGTGGGGCAACAGGCGCCCGTTCTCATGTCTTGCCTTCTCCACTCTCCGAGCTCTCCCATGTTCGTGGTCTCGCCGCCGTTGCTCGGCCCACGTCTTTGCTCTGGGCCAAGAAAATACAGGACCTGGACCACTGTGTCAATCGATCCGCCACCGCTTGGGAGGATCATCCCATGACCCGGCCGCTCGCGTGTGCCTATGACGCACGGACGCCCCAAATCCAGTAAGCTGGTATTTCGTCCGCAATCTTATCCACGTTGCTCGGACCTTGACGACGTGGTTACCGCGACGTCATCATTCTGTCTGGCTATAAGAGCACTGGGCGAAAGCGATCTGCACTTTACCAAACGAACACGCACTCCCACTCTCACGACCAACCCCACCCCCTTAACGACCCAACTTCTCCATAATGTCTTACGGAAACTGTGAGTTTCCCCCTCTCTTCGCCTTGTTAGATCTTGGATCTGATTCGCTATGCAGCCAACCAGGACAACTTTGACAACAACCAGTCGTCCGACTTCCAGCAGACTGGCTTCCAGCAGGGCGGCCTCCGTGACCAGGACGTCAACAACTTTGGCGGCGAGCGCCAGCAGGGCCAGACCGACTCGTACGGCTCGGGCGGCCGCAACACCGACTCCTCGTACGGCTCGGGCGGCCGCAACACCGACTCCTCGTACGGCTCGGGCGGCCGCAACACCGACTCCTCGTACGGCTCGGGCGGCCGCAACACCGACTCCTCGTACGGCTCGGGTGGCAACGACATGAGCACGACCGGCGGCGCTGGTTACAACGACTCCTCCTACGGCTCGAGCGGAAACTCGACCAACACGGACTCGTACGGCAGCGGCCGCGACACCACCAACGGCAACCAGGGCTTCAACAACGACAGCTCATACGGCTCGGGCAACAACCCGTCCACCCGCGATGAGTACAACTCGAACACCGGCCTCGGCGGGCGCTCGGGCGCTACCGGCACTGGCACTGTTTCCGGCTACGGCGGCGACTCGGGCACGACTGGCACCGGTTACGGCGGTGACTCTGGCACCACTCGCAACACCGGCAGCGGCATCGAGGACAACTCGTACAACAACGGCTTCAGCGGCTCGACCCCCACGACCGGCGCCGGGTACAACGACAACAACCTCAACAACTCTGGTACCGGCAAAGTCTCCATGGGCGACAAGATCAAGGGTTAGTCTTTTAACCCTTCCCTCACTCGAGTATGGTTGACTGACGGACTTTGCAGGCAGCGTAGAGGTCATGACCGGCAAGCTCACCGGCAACCACGAGAAGGTCGAGATGGGCCGCGAGCGCAAGGCCGGCGAGTTTGACAACAACAACATGGCTGGTGGTATGGGCAGCAACAACAACGCTGGTGGCATGGGCAACACTGACTCGAACTACTGAGCGCCGTGCATCGAGTAATAGCAAAATACATGTAGCATAATCTGTAACATCGCATCACTATTGCACTTGCTTCTACTGCCATCGTGTCCAAACGCATCAATCACAATTCTCCCTTTCGCTCTCTCTTCATTCGGTAATTATCTCCAAACGAACACATCATCAAGCCATGCCTCATAGTCGTACATGGGCTCGCCGACCTCGTTGGGTCCGGAGGGCACGGCTTCCCGCAGATAGTCTATTGTGCTTGCGGGCAGTTGTGCCAGACGGAGGTCGAGCTCGGTGACAAACGGCTGGGGGCATTGTGAGTAAGCAATGATGTCCTCAACTCCGTCATTTTGCACGGCGCACCTTATCGCCGGCAATACCACGGAAGGCCTCACGAAGTTGGTCTGGGCTCGTCTGATCTTCTGTAATGTCGACGAGGAGATTGATGAACGCCTCGTAGGTGACTGCACCGTAGTCTTGCAGAAGCTGGTCATAAATCACGTCCATATCGTCATCCTGAACCCACCCGTCAGCTTCCTGCCCATTACTGTTCCGAAGGGCAAGAAGCAGCGCACCGAGTAGACGATGCCAAGACTCGCGAGCGCGGCCGTCATCTCCGGCAGGCTGAGCGTGTTCGTCTCATCCTTATCGAAGTAACGGAACGTGCTCTCGAACTGCTCGAGCTGCGCCGGTGTGAGGTTTGTCATGTTCCGTGACACGATCTGTGCAACGCATTCAGCAACCATGCGATGGATGGGAGAACCTGTCGGACAGACCTGGTTCTCGAGGAACAGTGCCTTCTTTGCGATCGCCTGCTCGAGCAGTTCAAGCTCGAACTGCAGGTCTGGGCACGCGAAGACCGTGTGGTCGTTCTCGTCGATGTTCGCTGCCAAACACTCGACCTCGGCGGCCACCACGCCATGGAGCGCGTCGACGACGGCCGGCATGCGCATCTGCAGTTCCCGGATCTGATCCGTTTGGTCCTATCCGTAGCGTTGAGCGAGGCATTGAATGGATGAGCATGCATAGACCACCAACCTCGGCTGATCCGGTAACGGCGGCAAGGTCAGCAGCGATGTTCCGTAGGCGTCGGGCGAATTCGTTGGCGAGATCGGCGAACTTGACTCTGAGCGACTCCTTAATTCTAAATCCAGACCAATGAGCCGATGGCAAAATAACAAATGACGTGATGCCGCACTCTCGTATCTGAGCATTGATCGATCTCGATCGCTTGGCTTCGCTCTGCAGCAGTGTACTCCACGCCGTGTCCAGGTCCTGCCCGCCTCATGAGCATCCTTAACGCGTCATAAGTCAATCCGAGGCGCACCAAGAGCGATAAGCCGGGCGGCGGAACATACTCGCGCAGCTTGTACGTCTTGAGCTTCGTCTGCACATTTCCGAAGAGCGTTGCAATGTCCTGCTTCTCCGTGACCCACGCACGCTTGGCGGTCTGCTTGTACTCGGCAAAGCGAACCGCCTGGTCCCGCGCGTCCGAGTAACTGCCGGTGAACTGGCTCGTAGCCCACTGCTGTTGCTGATCATTGAGCGCAGCGAGGAGCTGTACAGAAGTTAAGAGTGAGCAGCTTGAGCGTGTGAGTGCCAAGTACGTACGGCAAGAGCACGCTTCTCGTAGTCGTTCTTGCTCAACCACACGGAATGCATAAGTTCGGCGAATTTCTCCACGCGTCGTGAAACGGTCTCGGCCTGGTCTTCGGAACGATCTTGAACTCAGTACACCGAGATTGAAAGACACATGACGCCGAGTGCTTACCCATAGATGAAAAGGCATGGAAGAAGCTGGCGATGTACGTCATGACACTCCGTTCATCGGGTTGACGGGAGTCACATAGATCTTCTACTTCCAAGAGTTGCTGTAGGTGGGTTTTAACCTAGCGTCATCGGATTGCACGAGCAGCATAGCGTACTGGGATGCCCAGGTGTTCGGCTGCTACCTGAAAAGCGAGCCGAGTGTTTCCATGCCGGTCTTCCTATAAAGTATCAGCATCGATTAGTGAGGTGGAAAGGCATCGCACCTTATTGAGCCGATCGTAGTCGAGGAGGTCAGGACGATGACAGTGTATCAGAGCACATCTGTGTACATATCTGTGAGTGTTATTCTGGAAGCAAGCAGGCGATACGACGGACAGTGCAAGACCATCGGACCAACTGAGCGAGAAATCCTGGACTGAGACTTCCTTATACGGGGCCGTCTTTCGTTGACACCACAGCAACAGGCCCTCTTTTGCGGACATGCCCTCCTCACTGAAGACAGTCAGGGATCATCAATGCGATCAAAAGGCAAGGAGAAAGTACCTGATGTCAGCGATAGTAAACCTCAAAATGAGAGTCCAGATCATGCCTAGAATCAACTTTGGGTTGCCGTCCATGATGTCTGGCACACACATAAGTTTCCGAACAGCCATAGTAAGGAGGATCTAGTTTACCCTCTGGTCCAATGTTGGTGAGTTTGACGCCTCGCGAAGTAATGAACTCGAGTGCAGTGTTCACGTTCTCTGCCTTTTGGATGCGCATGCGGGGGTTTCGATTATATCGGCCCAGTGAGACATCCCCTATAAGGAACTTAGTCCCGTTATGATCTCGTAACCGAGTGTATATAGATGTGACACTCACCCATAATTTCCTGCCAATGACTGAGCTTCATATGAACCCATGACATGCAAGTAATGTGCGCACCATGAGCTGGATCAGACGCACACCGTCCGAAAGGTCATGAAAGAGGTTGCTCATAGGTGTAAGCTGACGAGCTTCAAGCTTCGTGTTGAGCCTGACAGAGACTATGATGAGCGTGCTTATGCATTTGGTTGATGGCTCACGCACCATTTGCAGAACGTGCGCTCTTGCATATCGCGAGATCGTGCCTCAAGATCCATGGCGAGATATCAGGCTGCTTGGGTTTCACAAAAGAGGAGCGCAGGACTGTTGCCTTGTTGCAGCTACGAGACTGAATGGCTGGGTATGCTATGAACGTGAAAGTGTCAATCAGGCAAGTCTACACGAGGAAAGGCTGGGAGGGAGTCCCGTGACCAGGCGCGTCGCGCTCTGCCTCAGGCTTCAACGCGTGCTTTACTCTCCTCTGCTTCACTTTACCATGGCTGTCGCACAGTTCGACGGCATATTTCGAGGCCTCTCGGTGGATGCAGGCAGTCAGTCGCTTGCATCCCGGTCTCATTTATTCAACATAGAGCTGAGGATTTGCCACAGAGCTGCGGTTGGCGAGCAGTGGTCTGGCATGGCGTGGGGAGGACTCGGAGTTCAAAGTGGCTGCGGAGAGTATCAAATGGGCTCAGTGGCTCCGTGTCGCGAGAAACTGGCAACTCCGGATCGGAATGAAGGACCGGAAGAGAGAAACATTGGATGGGTTCATGCGTGAGGTCAGTTACACATCCACCTCGCTTTTTGGTGGACGCCACTCACCACATTTCACTCCTTCAAGGATCACGACAAGATCTTGGGACTGTTTAAGCAGCACTTTGGTATCACGCTCGAGACCAAGGAGGTCTCCTTCAAAGGCTGGAACTGGGGTCAAACAGATTTCCAAGGCACGTATCTTCATATCGACTTCATTCATTGTAAACTTACGAAAGAGTGAAACATTACAGGTAGCGACCTGGCTTTCCTTGTCTCCAATAAGACCTCATTTGAGCTCCCTCTCCAATATGTCTCCAACTCCAACATTGCCGGCCGTACTGAGGTCTCCCTCGAGTTCACGAACCCTCCTTCCGATGCCAAGAAGAAGCGACCAGACGAGATGACTGAAATTCGTTTCTACGTGCCGGGTACACATGCGAAAAGCCGCGATTCGGATGCGGGCTCGCAGAGGTCAGACGCAGGAGACGAGCCGGATGCGAATGTGGAGGAGGTGACTGCCGCCCAGGCATTCCACGACGCTATCAAGGAGAAGGCCGAGCTTGGTCAGGTCACTGGCGATCTTGTCGTTAGCTTCGAGGAGGTTCTCGTCCTCACTCCGCGTGGTCGGTACGACGTCGACATGTTCCCCGACTTCCTGCGGCTTCGTGGCAAGACCTACGACTACAAGATTGTCTACTCAACAATAGCTCAGCTGTTCCTTCTCCCGAAGGACGACTCACATGTCCTCTTCATTGTGA
This sequence comes from Limonomyces culmigenus, assembly GCA_002233555.1. Taxonomy (NCBI): domain Eukaryota; kingdom Fungi; phylum Basidiomycota; class Agaricomycetes; order Corticiales; family Corticiaceae; genus Limonomyces; species Limonomyces culmigenus. The sequence goes on along the minus strand of LCTX01000978.1, from coordinate 6,350 downwards.
GTTGGATGCCTGTGAAATAGGCTGTCTGCTAAAGCGCAACAGATGGCACTGAACAGCCCAATCCGTCAAGGTCAAACAAGATACCAGTTCTTGGTCATGCAGTTCAGCCGCGAGGAAGAAATGTCCGCCGAGCTCAACATGACCGAGTAGGTGAACCCAAGTGATTTGACGGATTATCTGACTGATGGAGTGGCTGCAGGGAGGAGGTGGCAAAGCACGACAGGCTCAAAAAGAACTACGACGACCCGACGTTCGAGGTTGTATCTGGCGTCTTCCGTGCCCTGGCACAGCAGAAGATCATCGGCTCCAGTAAATTCGTCAGGTATTCCCAACTTTACCTCCTCTACAGTCTGACATACTGAGCCATTTTCAGCCGCTCTGGACAACCTGGCGTCAAGGCCAATCAGAAGGCTGTACAAGGCGACCTCTTCATCCTCGAGAAATTCATCTTCTTCGTCTCGAAACAGCCTACGCTCATCGAGTTCGCCGACATCCACCAAGTCGTATTTTCCCGCGTTGGTTCGGGTATGGGTGCGAGTGCAGTCCGCACGTTCGACATCAAGGTCGTCACAAAGTCTGCGCCCGAGTACACGTTCACGTCGATCAACAAGGAGGAGCACGAAGGGATCGAAAGCTTCCTCCGAGAGAAGAAGGTCCGCGTCAAGAATGAGATGATGCAGGACGTTGACATGCTTGCGGCGGCGGTTGCGCTCGATGACGACGACGATGACGAGATGCAGAGCGTGGCGAGTGACGGTGAGGAAGCGCCTCGGCCGCGCACTGGCGGAGACGACGACGAAGATAGCGAAGAGGGTGAGCAACCAAACATGATTCAACGAATAGTGGCTGACGCACTGTACCAAAGATGAGGACTTCCGAGCGTCGGACTCTGACTCGGGCTCACCGTCTGAGAGCTCAGGAAGCGATGACGGTGCGAAGACCGCCTCTGACGCAAGTGGCGACCGCGATATTGGCAAGACCAAGAAGAAGAAGGTCCTCACCAAGAAGAAAGCCAAGGCGGAGGGTGCGGCGGGTGCGGCGGGGGATAAGCCGAAGAAGAAGAAGGCTGCCAGATCTAAGGCGGAGGTGGCCGATGATGCGGACGTGGACGTCATGGAGATCGACGACGAGGAGAAGCCCAAGCCGAAACCCAAGCCAAAGAAGGCGGCAAAAGCGGCGGACGACGAGGATGGTCCGGCAAAGAAGAAGTTGAAGACCTCTGACGACTAGCACGGTCCTCTTTCTCTCATTCATAGCATCTGTACTTTCATGCATCTTATCTCACTGAACATATCATCACGGCTCCGTAATCTAAACGAACACATCCAAAGCGATTAGAAGTTATGAATGGCTAATGGTAATGCTAAGCGTGGACAGCTCAGAGCTGCTTCTCATTGAGGACTCCTCTGTCTCCCTGCGACTCTTCTGTTACAACCGTCGATTTGGCGCCGAACAGGGTTGGTCCGGGATTGACCGCACGTAGGGTCTGGCTTGCCATCAAATTCGCCGAGCTAAAGCTGAGCGGGATTGTCGCCGGCACATCCAAGGACATGGCCTGAGCTCGCTCCACATGTGCTTGCGGTGGCGACAGAGGCATGTGGATTCCATCCTGGAGCGAAGACAAGAGCGCGGAGATCGGCGTTGGCGGGATAGGACCACGATGAGGTGCCCTCATCGCCGGGGTATGCAGCAAGTCCATGATAAGAGGTCGATGCATGGTGACCTCATCGGACAAGTTCCGACCATGCTCGACAATATCGCTGAATTGCATATCCTCGCTGTCACCCTCGCTATCCGCACGGATGTGAACGCGCTGGTCGTTGGCATCCATGGTGATGTCGTTGTCGTCTTCCTCGCCGGAAAACGACCCGTCACTTTCCTCCCTCGGCTGCAGATCGGCAAGGTCGGCCATAACCTTGACGGTGGGCTCGTAAAGAGAAAACAGGGCGGCTGGCCGGGCCCCAGCGATAAGTCGTTCGTCCTCGGGATCTTCGTCAATGACGTCGCCCAGGTCCATCTCCTCATCAGTGTCGACATCCGCCGCATCGTCGATGTTCTCATCCTCTTCCTCGTCCTCGTCCGTGTCATCCTCATCTTCCTCACCAGCAGCTACGATCTCCGCCAGCGATGGCTCCTCAGGGTAGGGAATGAGCTCTTCCACCGGTGTCTCAGGCTTAGGAACGGGGAGAACCTCCACATGCTCCTGCGGCTCAGCAGCAGAAATGACCTCTGTAACTGCCTCATTGAGGTCCAGGGCAGGCACCGCGTCGTCCGGCTCTTCTGACATCTCCTCCGGTAGCGCTTGAAGACCTGGAGATGGTGGCAGAGGTACGGCGGCGGCCTTCTTCACAGCCTTCGCGCCAGCTTTCTTCGCCTTCAGATGAGGACTCGAAGGCAGCGGCACGGTCTCGGGCCGAACCCTGGGAGGTGGCCTGGGTTTCGTCGTGGCCTTGATTGGAGGAGCAGGCTTTCCTTTGCGAAGCGGAGCCGCAGGTGGTGCACGCCCCCAAGTGGGCTTCGGTTTCTCCTCCTTCTTCGCCTCCTTTCTCGCAGGGGCGGACGACTGAGAGCGAGCGAGTTGCGAGGCGGTAGGTCGCGACAGGTCTCGAGAAACCGGACCCTTCGCCCGAGCGTCGCTAGGAGCGGCAGCCGCTTTTGATGCGGGCGTAGGCTTGGGGACAGGAGCGGAGACAGAACGAGAGATCGACCGGATCGGTGGCTTGAGTGCAGCTGCTGCGGGTTTATGGATGGACGTGCTTCGCTGGTTAGGCACAGCTGGCTTCCCTGTCGTAGGCCTCACTGCCGCCGTAGCAGCAGCAGGCGCAGCAGCAGCGGCAACAGTGGGCCTGCTGGTAGCCGAGGGCTTGCTAGGACCAGCAACCTTGCCGCCAAGGGTAGGTTTATCGCGGACACTCTTTTTCAGAGCCTCTGCCTGGACGGGTGTAGGCTTCCTGGAAGCGGGTGGCGCCGTTTCTTTCTTGAGAACAGACTGTGTGCTTGAGGAAGAAGTAGCGTTGCTTGGCATATTCCCAGGTGGCCGTTCTGTAGCACGGGATGGTAATCTTGGCAGAGGCGCTCGGACAGGGCCTATGGGTGTCGAAACATCAGCCCAGAAAGGAGATGCACACCCGATGTACGTACCTGACGACTTTGAGTTCAAGTTGGAAGGCTCTCCATTCTTTTCTTGAGGCGCCATCCTGCGAGGTCCAGGTGCATTATCGGCAGGCTTTAATGTAGAAGCTGTTCGGGTACGGACAGGCGCGGTCGGCTGGGGAGGTCGAGATGGTCCTTCAGTAGCGGTGACACGCTGTACTGCGGCAGGCCTTGCTGGCTTTTCAGGTACAGCCGTCGTCTCTTCATCTGCTTTGTTGAGAAATGCGGTCGAGGTGACATCCGGAGTGGGGACATCAGTCGGCGTAACGGGGTCCAACTCGACGTGAGCTACCGAGGGCGCAGCAGCCGGCTCATCCTCAGAGTCTGTCTCCACCTCCAGCGCAACAGGACTCACTTCCGCGACAGCAGTGATAGGATCCGATTCAGCGACTGGTGTGACCGCGTCAGCCTGTGCAGCCGACGGAACGAATGTCGGCGTCAAAAGCGGTGTAGCAGAGACGGACACTGTCTCCCTCTCTACATTTCGCGGAGGCACGCTGGATGAGACAACCCGCCCAACCTTCGCTAGCGCAGGCCTCTCGGGTGCACTGGGCTCCAAGTCTTTCCCACCACCGGTCGTGGCAGTAACTCGTGCAGGCTTCCGCACTACCAAATGATCCACAGGAGCGCCCGAGTTGAAAGCGCCTCCGCGATTACTGTTACTCCGCACGTGAGTTTCCTCCGAAGTGGCGGAGTCGACTCCGTTGGTTTCCACTCGTCGTGCTGCAATGGGTCGGGTCGGAGCTGCTTTCGGAGCTGGTGCTGCTTTCGGAGCCGGAGGAGGCTGAGGATGGGCAGATTCGTGGATAGAGGACGTTGAGCTGGACGCCTGCATCCGAGGGTGTTGTTGATGGGGTACACGATGGGAGGTGCTGCTGTGTGGCGCACGAGTAGGTTCCGCACGAGACATGGGCCTCGACATGGCGGATTGGGGACGGGACGCAGGTTTCGAGGAAGGTTCAGATGCTTTAATGCCAAGGTACTTTCGTGTCAAGGGAGACAACGGTCGGAGGAAGCTGAGAGCTCGTGTAAGTATATAGTCACTGAGTGGGACGAAGAGGTGCTCACTCCGGCACGCGAGCGGAGAGAACCGAGGTGTACGCCTCGTACGCCTTCCGGCTTGCCTTCCTGACGTCCGGGTTGGCATCACTTGCGGTCGTCTTGATGATACTCTCGATGGTCTGTGCACGAACATCCTTCGCCAAGTCCAAGGGGTTGAGGAAGTGTAGACACGCGATGGTGAGCTCGACAGTCGCCAAACGAAGCGTTATCGACTTGTTATCCACAAATGATCGAAGCTGAGGGAGAATAGAGAGTGGTTTCGCCTCCTCCACAATAGTTGCGAGGGATGACTTGGCGCGTGAGATGTAGAGCTTGACGGTGCGAGCGCACAACGTGAGCAAAACGGGTATGTATAATGGTCCCAAAGGCTCAAAGTCGGGACCTGTAGCGACAGCGGTTTGCTCTATAAGCGTGATGGCGTGGCCGGAGAGGATGGTGCGCTCGGAGTTGATAGAGCGGATGATAGTCCGAGAGTGCAGGCGGAGGGCGGGAACGAGATCGGAAGACGGTGCGCCGCCTTTGACCAGAGCCGTCCATCGCTGGATAGCGCGACCGATAGTGTCCCAAGAGTCTTCTGTCTCAGACTGGGTGATGGCGACTGCGATGTTTTCAAGCTCGTAAGCAAAGGTCGCTGCGGTGCACTGCGTGTATATGAGCAAGTGAGCCGTCTAGGAGTAAGAGTATTGTATACGCACTGAGATGACTTCAGGTACCTTCGCAGGCATCGTGGCCAGAATCTCACTGCTGGAGGCGGTGGCCGAGGACGGAGAACAAGGACAAGACGCGGGACATGTGACCGCGTCTTCCTTCATTCCGCACTTCATTACTAACGGCTTCACGCGTCATGAACTGTGCTATGTCTGCGTCCCCTCAGCCTCCGTCCACGGATAAAGAAAGCCTACCTGTGTACTCCTCGCCTGTGCGCGATCCCGACCACTCCGCACTGTCTGGAAAGATCCCAGGCATCTTTCACATAGAGCGCTATAAGTTGGCATTCCTCCACCTTGCCCCGTGTTTTTTTTCGGAAGTCTGCCTGTTGTGGACTTCTTGGATAAGTTTCTCCCACCCTGTGTGTTCTCAGACAGTGGAGTACGTGAATGTCCTCGTCTGACTTTCCCAGCTGCTGGCGAAAGGCAGCCTGTTCCAAAACCCCCGGCTGAGACACAGGAGGCGAACGTAAAAGGGAAGAGAAAGGCAACAGACACCACACGAGATGAACTTGAATTCGTGAGTTGCTTCACAGACATTGGGATGCATGGTATGACGATGTGCAGGTCGCCGACTACGCCCCTTGCCTTTCCACTCTGTGTTTAGCCAACACGAAGGATTACGCAAACCTATCTGAGTCAAAATCAATGGAGGCTAATATCTTTCTGTACACGCCACAAGGTCTCCAACATGTCAAGGCCCTGAGCGCAGCGCACACGGTCGAGGGGACGATACGCTTCGATCCCCATGTCTGCGAAGGTTTCGTAGAATGTAAGAAAGGAACTGCAGACCCCTTTTCTTTCGGCACGAACGATCATGCCACAGCGGATTGCCGGAAAGCACTCGGACAGATTATAACTTACGCCGCGGAGATTCTTGCATGCCAAAACCGGACCCATCTATTCACGGTTCTGGCGATCAGCCAGTCTCAGTTCCGTCTCTTCCGGTGGGATGCAGCCGGCGTGATTGTCTCGGAGCTAGAGAGCAATACCTCCCTGCTCCAACAGTTCTTTTACCGGCTCGACAATGCTAGCCCCGCTCAGCGCGGATTTGACGCTTCAGTCAGATGGGCCACGCCTAATGAGGAACATATCTTCAAGAGTGGGCTTGTTACGTACGGCCGTGACGAGCTGGAACTCGAAGGGAATAATCTTATAGAATTTGAAAACACTCACTATGAGAACGATTGCGTGGCTGTTATGCAGGTCGGCACAGCACATGTACGCTATATCCTGCTGGCATCGCTTCTTTGTTGGAACTTACTTTCTTTTTAGGTTCTTGTTAGTCGCCCAACATGCGTTCCTTATAGACCCATCGGCAGACGCACTCGAGGATACTTTGGAGTCGAGCTTTCTCAAGTCAAACCCGGACATCATCATCAAGGCTTTATCAAGGAGACTTGGCGACCACCGCTACTGTCGACCATG
>LCTX01000971.1:0-14200 GCA_002233555.1 Limonomyces culmigenus | reverse complement strand
AGAGATCAAACAGTCCCAACTTGATCACAAGTGACAATACTGATCAAGTGACATGGCTCTAATGTTTTGATTGTAGCAAAGCTATATGTGGGTATCATGGCACATAGAGAACCTTTTTTCAGAGCCAAGAAGCACAGCTTTCTTCATTGTTATTTTAATGTTGCCCCTACCCCACAATGCAGTACTGCAAAGTGATCTTGTAAAAAGTGTGAGACACTTGATCAGTATTGTAGGGCACTGTAAGCCGCGGTCGCCACACAGACTAGGCATGGTCGATGCAAGCTTTGGCAATGTGTGGCGTCGATTCGGGTTCCTTTGACCACTTCGCGTTCTCCCGCATATCGTTGCCCCGTAAGCTTTTCACGTTAACTTGAACCACCCAAAGTACTTTGATATCACTATACAACACGATCCCAGGACTAAGAGTCCTCTTGTTCAGCTAGAAATGTATGGACCAACACATGTGGGACGAACAAGTTTGGCTGGCGCCACACATCCCTGCACCCCCTTCTGGCAGTGTTTGGCTCGCTGCATGCTCAGTTATCCGTGGATTGTTATAGAATCGGGTACACATGTACATGAAGGTCATATACACATGATAGACTACAAAAAACATAGACTTGCAGCTTGGAAGACAAGATATATCGTGCTCACAATCGTGCTCCGGTCCTTTTTGCGCTTTTTGATCGATGATTTCCTCATAACTCATTTGAAGGCTCACTTTCCGCCCCCCAAATTCGGACCTCGCATACTAAAGAGACTATTACATATGACTGCAAAGTTTGAGAAAGAAAGAAGGGGAAATGAGCCCGCTAGAGCGGGTGGTCAAAGGAGTGCTCCTAGTCAAAGGAATGTCCCTGTAGGCTCGCAGATCATGTCTAAGCGACTATGACACTCTATACACATTTCTTACATCTACTTGCTCATCCCTGCGTGCGCAACACGCCCGCCTTGACCGTCCCGCCCGCAACGGGCCTCGTAAGCTTATTCGCGCCCGCCTCGACCTCGAACACGGCCGACACAAACGCCTCGAGGTTCGGGGTGCTGACGTTGCGCATGGCGTAGTACGTCGCTGTCGCGCGCTCGGGCGTGAGAGCGAGCGTGAAGAACCCGCGGTACGACGCCTCGCTCCACTGCAGGTCCACGTTCGTCCCGTTCGCGACGAGCCGGCGCGAGACCGCGTCCGCCGCCGCGGGCGCAATGCCCTTGCCGAACGGGCTCGTGCTGCTTACCGCCGTGCCCGCGAATTCGACGCCGTATGCGCCCGCGCCCGTGTGCGGGTTGTAGCTGCGAAGGCGTGAGCACGGAGGCATCAAGGGGGAGGGGGCACGCACTGCGTCGTGTCGTTGGGCTGCGCGAGGTCGGACACCCAGTTCGCGTGGCTGTCGCCGCTGAGCACGATCGTGTTGCCGATCTTGTGCTTGGAGATGTAGTCCAGCACCCGGTGGCGGTTCGCGCGGTAGCCATCCCATGCGTCGAGGTCGACTGAGAAGAGCCCGTCAGCGTCTACGAGGCTGTGAGAGGAGGGATGTCCACGTACAGAATCCTCCGTAGTCGATCTGCGTGAAGACGATCTGCTGGCCGATCACTCGCCAGACGGCACCACGAGACTTGGACTGGGACAGGGTGTCGTAGAACCCTGCGATGCTTGTTAATTGAACTGCATGGGACTGCCGATGGTTGGGACTCACACTTCTCCTGCGGTTCACCCATGAGCGACCGGTTGCCGTAACCAGACACAACGTTGACGTCTGGTGAGGAAAATGAGTCAGCGAACGCATGCGGTACTCAGACAGCCAACACACAGTCGGTGTTGTAGTACACCTAGTCAATGCTTTTCAGCTTCAAGATAATGCAGTGACAATTCGCCCACTCACGTCGGTCACGTCACGGTCATACTGGCGAGTGTCGAGCATCGTCAAGTCCTGATGCAACAACCATCAGCACGCACCCGAGCCAGTCCGGACAATCCACACGCACGAGCAGCTTGCCGACCTGGAAGTTACGCCAGATGCGGAGCTTATCCTTAGTGTCGACCTGGCGGATCGGGATCCACTCGTGGTACGCGCGGATGGCCGCAGCCTTGCGATCGGTGAAGCACGCGCCCGAGGGCGAGAACATGCAGCCCGCGGCCGAGTCGTTCGAGTTGGCGCTCCCGGCCTTCCACGAGTTGTCCGCGACCTCGTGGTCGTCCCTGGCAGGTGTCAGATTCAGTTGGAGGATGCTGACCGGGGAGAAACCTGCTTACCAGACGGTGATCCAGGGCCCGGCCTCGTGCGCGGCGAGGAGGGAGGCATCGGTGCGGTAAAGCGCGAGACGCTCCCGGTAGTCCTTGATCGTGGCGAGCTCACGGTCGCCGACGTAACGACCAATGGAGTCACTACAGAGCAAGCAAATTCAGCATGCGTACATCTCTCGTCACAAGGTATGGTACACACCCAGTGCCGTAGTACTCATAGATCTGCGAGAAACACATGTCAGATGTGCCCGATGTAAGAAGCACAGGGTACCGACGTAGTCACCGATGTGGAGGAAGATGTCAGCGCTGGTGTTCTTGGCTGCGACACCGTATGCGTTGAACCAGCCGGTCTGGTACTGCGAGCACGAGAACACAGCCATAGTCAGCGGCTTGCCGCCGTTGACCTTGTGCGCCGGCGCTGCGCACGAATCAGCAAAATACTCGCGCTTCCAAGGGGCTGTGATAAACCCACTGTTGCTCGAAGCCAGCGTCCGCGTGCGGCCGACGGGGCTAACCGTCGCGGCGTTCGTGCAGTCCGCAAACTGGTAAAAGTACTTGGTGTCGGGCTTGAGGCCGGTCGCCTCGACCTTGACGGTCCAGTCGACGTCGTACGACGTGAACGCCTGGCCGCTGTTCACCGCGTTCTTCCCGCGCGCCGCCGCGTCAAAGATGCGGTACTCGACGCAGATCGGCACGGACTGGTCCGGCGCCAAGCCCGCGGCGGGCGCGGCGCGCGTCCAGAGGAGCACGGACGTGTCGAACGGGTCGCCGGAAGCGATCGAGTGCGTGAAGTTCACGCCGCCGGCCCAGATGAACGGGCTCTGCGCGCGCGCCCTCAGCTCATTGCGCGCCTCTGGCTCGAACAACGTACGTTGCCAAAGTCGGACCCGTAGAACGTCGCGTAGTGGTGGTCCGTGTACTTATTGCTCGCGTCGACCGTCTGCCGCTTCGAGGCGTGGACGTGCCGGGCGTGGATCTCCGTCACGTCGACATGGAGCTGCGAGGCCCGGCGTCGGCCGGCAGTCGGTGCTGATAGTGAGTGGACGTACGGGCAGGTCCGAGAATGGAGACGAGTAGGCGAGGTTGCGGTCAAGTAGCTCGGTCGCGGACGCGGCACTCGCGACCGCGAGGAAAAAGGCGGAGGCCAGGCGCAACATGGCTGGGTGCGTTCTTCGCTCGCCGATCTCGAGCCGTTATAAGCATCGTGCTCCGTGCCCAAGATGACGCGACTGACGCCTTTGCCCTAGCGCGTGCGTGATGTCCAATGGACCCAGGAACGTTCGAACGTGTGCATGCGGCCGCCAAAGCGCGAAGCAGACCATGGCAAAACCATGAACGCGTCATCTGCAGCCGGCGATAGGACGTGAAGCGGTCGCACATAAAATGTGAGGCATTTCGATGTCAAGGGCAAGAGACTAATAATGCAAGGCTATGATTGATCTGGCGACTGACGACGAGGAGAAGTGAGAGCAAGACGAGCTAGGGAAAGGTCAAGAGACGGAGTCGAGCCGATCGGGAGAAGCGAAAGAAGCAAGTTGGCCACAAACCCGCGTTCGAGCTCGCACCCGTCCCCATCCCCCGACCCCCCGCCTCGTCGATCCCGTTGACCTCCACGCCGTCCGGCTCCATAAACGACCGCCCAGAGTGCGTCTCCATGTCCCCCGATGTTGCTCTCGCAGTGTCAGGATGCGCTGCGGGCATCCGAACGCGATGGATGGCACGGATGGAGGCCGGATGTTGATGCTCTCCCGCCAGGCCCCGCCATGTCGTCAAAACTCCCGTCCGTGCTCAGCCCGACTGAGGAGGACATCCAAATGCTCCTGTCCGCGCAGTGCCACATCGGCACCAAGAACTGCGACAAGCAGATGCTCCCGTACGTCTGGAAGCGTCGCGTCGACGGTGCGTGCGAGCCCTGGCACTATCTGGCGTAATCTGAACTCGCGGCCCTGAATTCCAGGCATCCACGTCCTCAACGTCGGCAAGACCTGGGAGAAGATCGTGTTCGCCGCCCGCATCATCGCCGCCATCGAGAACCCGAACGACATCTGTGTGATCTCCGCGCGCCCGTACGGCCACCGCGCCGTCCTCAAGTTCGCCGCCAACACCGGCGCCCAGGCGATGGCAGGCCGCTTCACCCCCGGCTCCTTCACGAACTACATCACGCGCTCGTTCAAGGAGCCGCGCCTGATCATCGTGACGGACCCGCGCGTGGACCACCAGGCGATCCGCGAGGCGTCGTACGTGAACATCCCGGTCATCGCGTTCTGCGACACGGACGCGCCGCTCAAGTTCGTCGACGTCGCGATCCCGACGAACAACAAAGCGCGCAACGCCGTCGGCCTCGTCTGGTGGCTCCTCTGCCGCGAGGTCCTCCGCCTCCGCGGCACGGTCCCGCGCACGACGGACGGATGGAACGTCATGGTCGACATGTTCTTCTACCGCGACCCTGAAGAGGTCGAGAAGCAGCAGCAGGAGGAGGCCCAGGCCAAGGCCGCCGTGGCCGCCGGCGACGCCCAGCCCGAGGCTGGCGTCACCGACTGGGATGTCACCGCGGCCCCGACCGCGGGCGGCATCAACCCCGCACTCGCGCAGGAGGGTGGTTAGTGCAGCCGACTCGTGGCCTGTTATCCACTTCTCATTTTTGATCTCCAGGCCTCGACTGGTCCGCGGAGCCGACTGGCGGCAACACCGACTGGGCTGCCGAGCCCGCAGCTGGCGGCAACTGGACCGCGGACAACCAGGTCCAGTCCAGCGGTTGGGATTAGGCGTTGGCGCGATGTACGTTTCTCTGCTTGCCGTATGGATGTATTCTGCATGCCTCCCTGTGCATACCAAAAAGACGTTTTTCTCCTCAATGTATCTGGGAATTGGGGAACACTCCAGAAGAATTACATGGTCATGTGATGAGAGATGGACGCGGTGGGCCCGGGTTAGGCGCCACGGTCGTCAACCACATCTCTTCTTCGCGACCCATGGCCTCCCGATACACGCGCGAACAGTTGGAGGGACTGAGGCGTGTCGACTTGCAGAAGATTGGAAAAGTGTGTAACCAACGCATCTGATGAGTATCGAGAGCTCAACGGTGCCTCAGGGACTGGGCTTGAAGGCCAACTTGAAGTCGGAGGCTCTCGTGGACTTGATTCTGAACCCAGCTACGCCTGCGCTGTGAGTACATCTCCACATGTACGATGATTTATGCTTAGACCGTGGACTAGGTCGCAGCCCGTCGCTGGCTCCAGCATGCCTCCTTCCAGACCTGCCTCCCGGACAGCAATCAAACCTACATCCATCCGAAGCACTGTCACCCCCGCCCCGCGCACTCGCGAGCCCTCCTCTGCTCCAGAAGCTACTCCCGACACCACCGATGATGCTACACACGCGCGACCGCCTTCTGACAAATCGCAATCTACCACATTCACCAAACCATCCTCCACTGTAGCAGTGTCAAAACCATCCTCGGCCGTATCTCGTGCCTCGTCTCTCGTCTATCTTCGGGCAGCCTCGTCTCGCAAACCAAGCTCCGCTGTCTCGAGACCCCGTGATCTCTCTCAGTCGACCGTGATCTTCCATGGAGAGGACGAGGACGAAGCAGACGAACCTGTGGCAACAGGGGAAACAGGTTCTGGCTCGGACCTTTCCTCTCACCCTCCCATGCCCATCATTCCTCGTCGCAAGGCCAAGGACACCCAGTTCCGGCTTGGTGTTGGGCGCCCTATCCTGGCCGGAGGGTTGGGAGCGCGGAATATCACGGCGTCTGTCACCGTGGCCAAGGGCATGATGCCGGTCCGCGAGTTGATCCAGCCTACGATCTCGGAAGAAGGTATGTCCAAAATGGTATTTGTTAAGATCACGGCTGAGAACGCACACAGAGGCCGACGAGCACGGCGGTGCCCAACTTCCAACACCTGAGCCCAGTATCCTGGAAGTAAAGACAAAAATGCTGGCTTCTGCTCCTCTGGACGTCTCAGCAACCCTCACATCCGCCTCTCACGTGGAGATGCCGCCCACACTGGATGTGGAGGCACTGAAGACGGAGTATGATCATCGGGTACTCTTTTCCATCGTCCTATATAAGCTGAATACTCACCTGTAGCGTATCAGCTGTCAACTATGAAGGAGGAAATTGACGAATTGAAGTCGACAATGAAGTTCTTGATGGACAAGGCAGCAAAGGTGGATGCCGTTGAGGAGGAAGTGCGAGGCCTTCGAACCCAGCTCCGTCTCATCACCAACGCCCCCAACACTGGCAACTCCAATTTCATCAATGACTTCGGCTCGACCCACCATTCCGACACCGCGGCAGCGGCAGGACCGTCAAACGTCACAAGCCAACCCGCTACATCCAAGAAAACATATCCCTCCACGCTTGGCAGGGCCAACGGCTATGCAGGGCTAGGCAAGCACGTACGAGAGCATTCCGCAGACGGTGATGCGGCTGGCCCATCGCATGTCGGAGTTCCTGACAGCAAACGACCAAAGCTGGGTGACAAGACCCAGCCAGTGGGTACGCTCGGCGCCGACAAACCTCACCAACATACCAAGGAAGCCACTCCCCCTCTCGTTCCCACCTTCAAGGTCTTTGAGGGACCTGACGAGGACACAGCAGCAGTCACGACTCCCCCTCCGGCTTCGTCATCTAGTCAACCGATCGGAAATTTTCTTGGAGGCTTAGGTGCAGCGTCTGGCAGCACGTTCTCCGGCCTAGGCTCCATGCTTCCACCGCCTGCACCCATGTTCGGTCAACCTGCTTCTGCCTCCAATCCTCCCATAGGAACTCCTAGCGGTAGCGCTAGTACCGCCTTCAATTTCCTGGGCACCTCCCCGTGGGCCGGCTTCGGCGGCTTGAGCCAGCCTCGACCCACGACTCCTCCAATGAGCGCTCGCGAAGGAGCGCTTCTTGGTCTTCCGGCCATGCACGACTACACCAGTCCTTCCGAGCGTGGCCTCAAAGTCATACACCGCGTGGACGGTGTGGATATCTCGTACGACCCTGAGGATCGGGATGCCGACTTCTGGTCACGTATCTAACATCTGTCAATGCTTTGCTTTCCGCTCCGCTTATCTACCATTATCATCTGTCAAGCTATCGTACGTTGTCAATGTATCGCTTTCGCAAACTCGCATATGTTTTGTCAGATTGTCAGGGACGAACGGTCACGTGAACTCAAACAGGCTTGGCTTCTCCCTCCTCGACCATGTCTTCTCTTCGAAATTCGCTGCACCGACGCAACCACAAGGAGCGCTCGCAGCTCTCTCATCGCACCCGGCTTGGGTTTCTCGAAAAGCACAAGGACTATGTCCTTCGTGCACGCGATTACCACTCGAAAAAGGACAGGATCCAACGCCTTCGGCAGAAGGCCGCAGACAGGAACAAGGATGAGTTCTACTTTGCTATGAACAGGCAGAAGACAAAGGTGCGTGTCTGAAGACTCTGTGTGCCATTAGTCCTAGACTCACGAGATTGTTGGTGCAGGGAGGTGTCCACATCCAAGATCGAGGGAACACCGCACTGCCCGTCGACATTGTGAAAGTCCTCAAAACTCAGGACGAGAACTATGTGCGCACTATGCGTCACGCAGGTCTGAAGGTGAGCTATCCTGTCTTCCTAGCTGTCTCAGCATTAACAATGTCTAGAAAATCGACAGGATCAAAGAGCAGCTTACACCCATGGCCGACCTTCTCGCATCTACTGGCTTGGACGACGACGCTCAGATGAACGACGACAATGAACTAGATGAGCAAGAAGTGCGGGTTCTGCAAGACGCTGGCGTCCTCCCGTCCCAGAGCAGGCGAAAGTCATCCGGTCGACCTATCTCTAAACATGTCATCTTCGCGGAGGACCTCAGTTCTGGTGAGTCGCTCAACCTTCTCTCACAAAAGATAGTTTACTCATTTGCATCAGCCCGTACACTCTCACGAAAGCGGAAGTTGTCTACTGGCCCTGCCGAAACCACGCCCTCTTCTTCCTCGTCCAGCGCTGTTGACTTGGGCTGGAAGGACATCACACCCACCAGCAAGAGGAAGGGAAAGGCCAAGGCTGTGGACAATTCCACGGAGATGATCTTGGACGCTGCGGACAAGCAAGGGACGGACTCCAAGGTGAGCTCACATCGTCAATGCACAACCACGTTCTCACTCGGCTGTTCCAGGAACATCGGTCGAAACTGCTCAAGGAGCTCGCCGCACGGTTGAAGCGTGACGTGCAGCTCAAGTATGCTGGTCGTGAGCTGGAGATGCAGCGGTTGCTTATGGGCAAGGGTGCACGGCGGAAGATTCAGGGCGTGGAGAAGGCCGAGGGCGATGATGAAGATGATGAGGGTTCGGATGACAATACCGTGCAGAGCCGTCGCGGCCGCACAGACGGACAGGTGTACAAACCACGGGTATACAAGTGGCGGATGGAACGCAAGAAATAGACATGTCTTGATTGTTTAGCGTAGACTGACGTCATGGCCGGTCGGACCTTTATCTTGGCCTCTTCCTTTGCTCGGGATCGGCATCCGTTCCTCGCCCTCCGACTCCCCGTTTGCTTTCTCTTGACATGGCTACCATCGGATTGGCGAAGAGCCTGTACTCTGCTTTCAACTCTGAAAAGCCCCACGTCTGTGCCAATCATCTGGAGAGCTCTATTCGCGGACTCTGACTCGACGTCCAGTCGTCCATCACGCAATGGGTTGACATCCTATCTTCGGATCGCTACGGAGGGGAGGCTTATGAGGGGTGCGTCTGGTTATGCATGTTCCCTCGCTATCTCCGAGCTAACCGTTTGCAGGATCCCGGAACTGGTCGATTCGATCAAGCTGCAGGCGACCGGGTTCGTTCGACGTCTTACTCCCATCCTGAATGCACGTCTCATTCCAGTCTCTTCCTCAGACCCGCTGAAGCTTCGCGGGCCGTCCGCAAGAAGCTAAAGCATGGCGACCACCACCAGCAATACCGCGGTATGGTGGTGCGTACTCTCTCGTTTCGCATGTTGACCATGGAGCTCACTGCCACCAATCGACAGATCCTGAACGCACTTGTTGAGAACTGCGGCCCCCGTTTTCAAAGTACGTTTCTTCTGAGTGTATGATAAGGAGTACATGTAACTGATCTATCGCAGGCTCCTTCGCCGACAGCCAGCTAACCGATGCTATCAAGCACTTGGCTACCGACTCTGCCGGTGATCCTGGCGTGAAGAAGAAGACTCTGCAAGTCCTCCTCTCGTGGCAGCAGCAGTTCAAGGACGACCCTGGCATGCAATACGTCGCAAAGCTCTACCAGACTGTGAAGCCAGCACAACCTAAGGGTCCCGACCCGGCTGTGCTGGCAGAACAGCGCCGCAGGAAGGAGGCCGAGGACGAGCTGAAACGGAAGGCTGCCGAGCTAGAGCAGCGTGAGAAGAAGCTCAACAACATGCAAGAGGAGAAAGACTTCACCTACGCCAAGGAGATCGATCGCCAGCAACGGATAGACGAGGCCCGTCGGAAGATTGAAGTGTCCCGGCGGCAGGTCGAAGCGGCTCGGAGGGAAGAAGAGGAGCGCAAGTCAGCGGCCGCAAAGAACAAGATCAAGGAAGCCAAGATCAAGGAGAAGGAGAAGAGCAAGGCAAAGCCAGCTCCTCCGGGGCCAAAACGCAAGTGGGACTACGAGAAGGAGAAGCCTCTCATCCTTACGTCTATCGCGGCGGCATCGCAGGCATCCAGCAACCTTGTCAACGCTATCACGGTAAAGCGCAATTTCCATCGTCGCAAACACTCTAGCTGAACATCTCCTTCAGCTCGTCAACACTGAGAACGACTCATTGCCGAAGAACGAGCGGGTTCAGGAGTGTCTACAAGCGGCCAAGGATTCACGTAAGAAGATTGTGCGGTACATCCAGGTGCGTCTCTGAGCTCGAGACTTGCCGACCGCTGCCAACTGAATATGTCTTTAGCTTGTCGATAATGAAGAGCTCATGGGAACGCTCATCGAAACGAATGAGCGCATCATCACCTCGATCGAGATGTACGACACACTCTCGAAGCCGATCGTGACTGAGAAGGACGTGGACAACGTCCAGAAGGACCTCGCAAGGGTCCACATCCAGTCTTCGGAGCTCGGCAAACTCCAGGACAAGCAGAAAGCCGCCGTCCAGCGTGCTGTGGTACGCCAGAACTCGGGCCAACCGCCTCGCCGCGAGCGTTCCCTGTCACCACCTCGGCAAACCTCTCGCTCGACTGGGAAAGCACGGGCTCCTGATCTGGTTGATGTCGACTCGCATTCGAAGCTGCCGGAGCCTATCCGCCCCCATACCGATGCCACACACAGCTCCGACGAGGACTATGACCGCCGCGGGTCGCTCTCGGACTACAGCGACTACGACAGCACGGACGACGAAGACACACGTGCGGGTGGCAGCCGCTCCCAGGCTCGTTCGGGCTGGGATACGGGCTCGCGCAGCGCAAGCAAGGCACGAGCGTACGCGGGGCTTTCGGACGACGAGGACGACGCACCCAAGAAGCCTGCCAGCCAGAAGCTCGTGGATGACGAAGACCCTTTCGCAGACCCTTTCCTGGACCAGTGAGATGTGATTGCTTGCTCCCTGTACTGTAACGTGCTGCATATTCTGTATGTAAGATGGCTCGGTGATATGGACTATACCCAACGAATCCGCGCATCGTCCGTAGAACCTGCCCAGAACGGCTTTAGCAGAGCAGGGAGATCGAGACCGCTGATGGAACCACCAGGAGCAAACTGCACTCCATTCTCGAGCAAGGCGATGATCAACCGCGGAATGGCGGCAGCGGTCCCGTTCAGAGTGTGGGCAAAGGGTACACCTGCAGGTACTGCACCTGTAGAATCTGCGACAGGGCGGTATCGGATGTGTAGCCGGCGGGCCTGATAGTCGGTGCAGTTGGAAGTCGACGAGATCTCACCCCATGACCCACGGCCAGGCATCCACGCTTCCATGTCGTACTTGCGATAGGCACTTGCTCCGAGTTCCTCTGTCGGCATGTCCAAAACTCTGGAGTTGGTTCAGTAAAGACTTGTTCAGCAAGAAGAATGCAGTCGCGTCACCTAAAGGTCAATCCCAAACCCTCGAAGATCTCAATCTGGATTCGTCGCATCTCGTCCATAATCTTCTCGCTCTCTGCCATCTCTCCCGTACAGCATACGAAAAGCTCAAGCTTGCTGAACTGATGGACCCGGTAGAGGCCACGAGTGTCGGCACCCCGGGCACCAGCTTCAGCTCGGAAGGCACGACCCAGGCCGACATACTTGGTGGGCACCTGGTCCGCCGGAAGGATCCTATTAGCGAACAGTCCAGCCAATGGGATCTCCGCAGTTCCAGCTAGGATAAGCTCGGGATTGGAGTCGGTGATGTGATACATTTGGCTGACAGGTGGGTCTGCGCTGGTGTCTCGTGGCTGGAAGCCGCAGCGCCGTGCAATGTCCGCCCGTACCACGTCGGGAGCCAGGACTGGCTTGAAGCCATACTTCATGGCAACTGACAAGGCGTAGTTGGTGAGAGCGAGTTCGAGCAGAGCACCCTCGTTCATGAGATAGTACCATGACGAGCCGGTGACAGTCGCAGCTGCCTCCAGGTCGAGCATGCCCAGTGCTTTCCCTATAGTTACGTGATCTCGTTTCGGGTCGGCAGGCATGGGGGTCGGTCCGTGCGTAGAGAGTGTAATGGCCTCGGACTCTGGGCCAATAGGAGAAAGCGGATGTGTGTCATTGGGAATGGCTAATGCGAGGTCCAGCATGCGAGCCTCCAGCTCGCCCACTTGCAACTCCAGCTCTGCCATCGTTGTCTTCAGAGACTTTGCCTCCTCTAGGGCGCTTTGTTTGGCTGCGGGGTCCTTGGCGCTCGCACGGATCCTGTCTCCCAACTCGGACCGCGCATGCCGCTTCTCGTTCAAGTCAGCCGAGAGTTGCTTCCACTCCGTGTAGAGCCTGCCAACTGTCTTGACCGCTCCCGTGGGTAACGCTGCCTTTCGGTTGAAAGCGTTGTGCGACTTGAAGACAGCATTGTCCAGAATGGCTTTGTAGTCTGGCCGCGGTTTCGGGAGCTCAGAGTCCAGGATCTCTGGCTTCGTTGAATAGCATCTAGCTCGGCATATTCGAGACGTCCTGGTTATAGTACTCAGAGCCGGGTGCACTGTAGCAGGCAGACGATAGAGAGAGTGCATGATGTCAAGACGCGTCCAGTCACAAGTCGTGTGCGTGACGAAGCGCGTCTCTTACACTCACCCCACCATGGCATCTTCCACGAAAGGCAAGGCTGTCGCTACCGCCATAGACACCTATGAGCTACCCTGGTACTACAAGCCCCGTCGAGACTCTCGCCCCGTGTCTTAACATTGTCCCAAGGGTAGAAAAGTACAGGCCCAAAGTGCTGGAGGACGTTGTCGGCAACGGCGAGACCATCGAGCGACTCAAGGTCATTGCTCGGGATGGCAACTGCCCGCATATCATCATATCTGTACGTACCAAGTACCTCCCTTAACATTCATCTGACGCGTCGGAAACAGGGTATGCCTGGCATAGGCAAAACAACGAGCATCCACTGCCTCGCGCATCAGCTTCTCGGCTCTGCCTATAAGGAAGGAGTGCTAGAGCTCAACGCTTCTGACGAACGGTGAGATGAATACACACGGCACCCTCGTTCCCCTACCTCATCACATGTACAAGAGGCATTGACGTCGTCCGGAACAAGATCAAATCGTTCGCTCAGACCAAGGTCACCCTTCCTCCGGGACGACACAAGATCATCATCCTAGATGAGGCAGACAGGTACATGCTTCTGTCTACTCTATACATCGCCAGGAACTCATGATCACCCGAGTATGACGGCTGGTGCGCAGCAGGCGCTTCGTCGAACCATGGAAATCTATGCCAACACGACGCGTTTCGCGTTCGCCTGCAACATGTCGAACAAAATCATCGAGCCCATCCAGAGTCGATGTGCCATCCTCAGATACGGGAAGTTGTCCGACGCAGAAGTCCTGAAACGTTTGCTTGAGATTTGCAAAGAAGAAGACGTAAGTGCTACTCTCTCTGACCAGGTTTAAACACGACTTATTACATTGTTCATAGGTCAAGTACAATGATGACGGTCTCACCGCACTCATCTTCACCGCCGAGGGCGACATGCGTCAGGCAATCAACAACCTGCAGAGCACAACGAGTGGCTTCGGCTTCGTCTCTGCTGAGGCTGTGTTCAAAGTCTGCGATCAACCACATCCCGTGCTCGTCCAGGCCATCATCCGATCGTGTCACAAGGCCGATATTGATGTCGCAATGGACAAGCTGTCAGAGCTCTGGGGTCAGGGCTACAGCGCTGTCGACATTGTGGTCACCCTCTTCCGTGTTGTGAAGACCTTCGACGAGTGCGTCTCGTTTTCGATGCTCTTTCTGCCGTACTCACGTCAAGAACAGGTTGCCAGAATATACCAAACTGGAGTACATTAAGGTGAGCATGCGTATCTTTTGATGCCAACGTCGTCTGACCAGTGCCGCAGGAGATCGGATTCACTCATATGCGCATTTTGGAAGGTGTCGGTACGCTCGTGCAATTGGCTGGCCTCGTTGCTCGGTTGTGCAAAATGGTGAGGCCGGTCCCTCAACCTGGCGTAGGGCAGCATCTGATGTTGAGCCAACAGCACATGAGGCCCGAGCTGTTCAAGACATGACAGCATTGCATTAATTGCCGATCCATTATTGCTACTATTACTATATGCCTCTTGTAATATCACATGACAGAGTGATCCTGAATGATGCTGCGCCTGTCAAAGTACATGACCAAAACATATCCGTCTCAAATTTAAGCACAGGAGAGGCCGTCCCTCGCATACAGTCGCTCGACGCGGCGAGATGTTTTGTACAGAACTTGGGCGCGTGGTGCGATGAACGACACTGAACCTCAAGATGAGGTCGGGGTGTCCATAAAACTTTCAGACAACGCAGTGATGCAGAAAGGCAATGACGCCAAAACAT
>LCTX01000966.1:0-15296 GCA_002233555.1 Limonomyces culmigenus | reverse complement strand
GGCTATCAATGCCGCAACGCCGGCCCCCGGTTCGTGCGCATCATCAAGAGTGCGGGCTGGTCCTTGCACGACCTCATCTTTGTCGACTCGCCCGAGTTCCACGTCATCGTAGATAACTCGGTTCAGGGCGAGATCTACAACGTCGCCATCCGTGGCGCGGACATCGGCGGCTCGGACGGTATCGACGTCACTGGGACGAACGTCTGGGTGCACGATGTCATGGTCACTAACCGAGACGAGTGCGTGACGGTCAAAAGCCCGTCGTCGCACATCCTCGTCGAGCGCAGTCAGTGACTCGGTCCACGAAGACGCGCTTGTACTTATCTATTTCACAGTCTGGTGCAACCAGTCGGGTGGATCCGCTATCGGCAGTCTCAGCACGGGCACCGCCATCTCCAACGTAAGTCATCATTAACCTCCCTTAGCTTCTCATACCCAAGTGCTCCCAGGTCCTTTACCGGAATGTCTACACCAACGGTGGCAACCAGGCACTCATGATCAAGAGCAACGGCGGGAGCGGGACCGTCTCGAACGTCCTTTTCCAGAACTTTATCTCTCGCGGCGTCGCATACGGACTGGATATCGATCAATACTGGTCGAGCCAGAGCGTTGGGTCCGGCTCGGGCGTCGCGCTTTCGAACATCGCGTTCCAGAACTGGGATGGCTACGTCGTCGATGGCTCGCGTCGCGCACCTGTTCAGATCATCTGCGCGGACGGCGCGCCCTGCACAAACATCACGCTCTCAAGCGTGAACATGTGGGCGAGCAACAGCGTCGCGTCTGCCAAGTGCAGGAGCGCATACGGATCCGGCATTGGCTGCATCAAGGCCAACTCGGGCTCGCACACGAGCTACGCCGCAGTCACATCGTCGTATGGGAAGCCAGGTAAACAGGATGCACTCCTTAAGCGCCCAATTTTCTGACGTGTCTTGTCAGGGGGCTACTCGACCCCGACGACGATGCCAGGTGATCTGAGTGCAGGCTTTACTTCGACCGCTTCAATTCCCGTACCGTACGTGTTTTCATCCGACATCCTATCCCCTCGATATATCTGATAGAACCTTTAGGACGATCCCCACCGCATACTTCCCCGGTCTGGCTCAGATCTCCCCTCTCGCTAAGAACAAGTAAGAAGAAGCACATCACGGTCATGTTTTAGATGCTCATTCCTATTGTAGGAGCCCCGTCGCTACCGGCACCACCACCAAGCCTGCGTCCAGCACGACGTCCAAGCCTGCGACTACGACCACCACGTCAGGCTCGTCCTCGACTGGGGTTGCTCAGTACGGACAATGCGGAGGATCTGGGTCAGTTTGGCCATTCGGCTGTCCATTTGACCGCACACTGAACTTGATCGTTCGCAGGTATACCGGATCTACATCGTGCATCCCACCTTCGGTTTGCACGTACTCGAACGATTGTAAGTGGACTCTGTCTTTTTCACCAGGATATTATTGCTCATTACTCGCCCAGATTATTCGCAGTGCATCTGATCTGGGCGAAGAGGGAGAAGAGAGACAGTATACGAGGGATATATGTATATCATGCCCCAAACCTTCGACTGTTGGTGCACCCTGCCCGAGTACGATGTCCAACAAGCAATATCAAAGCAATGAGCGTGATAGACAACAAGGTATAAAAGGAGGTACAAGCGTCCGGCACAAGTCTTACATCTAGCATCTCAAACAAGTCCATGTCCATTGCGGTCATACTTCCGGGGCACCCGTGTAACCACTCTGACGAGTACCGTATGATTGTCTCGACTGGCGCTGGGGGTGTGCGCTCGACTGCCCGTAGAACGAGTCGGACGGGGCCGCGCCCTGGACGCCTGGTTCGTAGTAACGCTGGGCGACGAGGTGCGAGGCACGCGCGGTACTTGCGCGGTTCTCACTCATCATGCCCGGCGTGAGACTCTGCGAAGCGGTGCTCGCGTACGACTCGGCGTAGGAGGTAGCGGGCCGTGCGGCTCGGTTCCGCCTCTGCTTGCGTCGGAGCCAGAGCGCGATGAGTAGAACGCTCCCAATGAGTACTACACCAGCGGCGACGCCGCCGGCGATTGGAGCAATGTTACTGGACTTGTTCCCGCTGTGCGATGAGGCGGACGAGCCTGCACCATTGGTGGCATATGCCATGTCAGAGGTGGATGTTGTGCAGGAAGTAGAGGCTTCGCCAGGCGGAGCATTCGTGTTCGGGGCAGCTGAGGTGAACGTTGTGGTGAAAGAGGAAGAGGTGAGGGATGCAGATGCAGCAGAGTTTGAAGCAGAGATAGAAGAAGCGGAGGCGGAAGCCGCAGATGAAGACAAAGCGGCAGCCGATGAACTGCTAGCCGAGGCGGCCAGCGCAAAGGCCTTGGCCTTGGTTGGATCGAAGTCGCCTTTCGTCTGGGAGTTCGCGAGTCAGAAAGACAGTTGGGCGAGGCGATGTCTGGGAAGGGTACCTCGATGTTCATCTGCGCCCAGGTTGGAATGTCTGTGTCCCTTGGGATGTCTCCCTGATACGCGACCGAGGTCGAGGAGCAGTTGACCGACCATGCCCCCCAGTTCAACCATACATGGCCTTGGCAATCACCGCAGGCGGCGTAGAGCGAGTAGGCCACATCGTTGCACATGCAGTCTGGCGGGTCGTCTCCATTAACATACCAGGCATCCTTGTCGAGCGGGTCCAGATTATACACGGTGTCGTAACAGGTTGTGCTCGCGGTGAGCTTGGAAGCCACCAGACACGGCGACTGCCCCAAGTCGTTGTTCGCCTGTACGCACGCTTCGTCAAACACATGCGCGGAGGTAAGTCTGACACAGGACGCACCCAAGCGTAGTCTGCACTACATGTGACGTTCGTCGTGCCCAGCGGATCCTGCGCGGACACGGTCGTAACGGCCGCCGCAATGGCCAGGAGGACGCCAGCGACGCGGGCCATGGTGAAGGGGAAGGGATAGAAGGCGAAGAGGAACGGAGCGAGGGCAGTGATGCTGATAGATGGGTTCGTCGCTTTGTAGCAGGCAGAATGATGGTGGTCGTCCACGACGTCGATCCGGATGGTGCCTCTCCCCGAGTGGTATCTATGCTTCTAACGGGTTGCATCATACTTGTCTCTGTCCACCTTTAGTAGATGATTGACACATGGTCCGACACAGCCGAGAAAGTGAGCCCGAAGTGCAGTGGGGATCGCTTTGAGATCAGAGGGTTATCATCGTGGTCTAAGAAAAGAAGGCAAGGCACCAGCGCTTTTCGTTGAGGATCCACAGAAGCCTTTCGCGCTTTTAGGCTGTGCAATGCTCTCCATCGGCTCGGGTAAGTCTCGGGTATCGTCATGGTGTATATTCGCTAATCATGGCCAGCCCCAGCCAAGCGAAGCATGCATGTTATGGTATTGATGATCTAAGAATCCGAAAGCGACAGGTCGATCCAAGTTTACGCATCTAGCACCATCTCGGGCCTCTCTTCGACCCACTTCTGCATGCCCTTGTAGCTCCACAGCTCGAGCTGCCTCTCGCCAGTCTGTGGGTCCACGGGAGCATTCAAACCTTCCAGGCGACTTTCCGCCTGCATCTGGGAGACGCGCTTGTACCGAACTTGAAACACCCGGCGCAGCGCGGTGGGTACACCATCACGGGTCACACCGCGCAAGAGGACTGAAAGAGCCTCGGCGTCCTCGATAGCGGATACAGCTCCGAAACCACGATGCGGGAGCACTGATATGCACATGCTCAGAGTGGGGTTCTGCCAACGGATTCAACACTCACTGGGATGAGCAGCGTCACCGATGAGGACGGTACGCCCCTTGACCCAAGTCTTGAGCGGCGGCAGGTCGCGTAGCTGCCACACTCCAATGCTCTTCCCCGATCTGGATGTATCAGCACAGGGTAAGGATGGAATACTGAAGAAAACCACTCACGAAAGAACATCTTTCCACACCTGAGCAAAGTCACCAAAGGACTCGAGAAGCGCTGACATGGTCCCAGGGCTGGTCCACGTAAACGAGATTGCCTCGTGAAGCTCAGAGTCGGCTGCACTCACCATCAGCAACGATTTCAGATCAAAGATCAAGTAGAAGTTGCACGCACGTACGAACGCCG
The DNA here is from genome assembly GCA_002233555.1 of Limonomyces culmigenus. Lineage (NCBI taxonomy): Eukaryota > Fungi > Basidiomycota > Agaricomycetes > Corticiales > Corticiaceae > Limonomyces > Limonomyces culmigenus. The sequence goes on along the minus strand of LCTX01000966.1, from coordinate 11,221 downwards.
CCAAGTTCAACACAGTCTGGTTGCGGACCGGATAGGCGATGATCTTCCTCTGAGGACCCTTGACGGCGTGGCCAGTTAGGGCGATCTTCCCGTCTTCCAGCAAACTGGACTTGAGCTCCTGTAGGTCTTCGAGCTTCAAGAGCATGCGGTACGCTGATTCGCCAGACGGCTGAGGTTTGACTTCCTCGCCGATGATGAAGCGACGCATGGCAGAGCGGATTCCATCGGCAGCAATAACCACATCTGCTTGGAAGATGGTCCCGTCTGCAAGCTTCACTATACCTGCGTCCGCGTCCTATTCAACAAACTCAAGTCAGGTTCAAACTCCAGAAGAACGTGGTATGACGTACCAGCTCAACAGGCCGGTGTCCGAGGAGAACGCGACAGGGTGTGCCCTCCCCGTCCTCTCGCGTCGCTGCTCTATATAGTGCAGACTGAAGATCGACGCGATGAATGGCGATCTAGAAACACATACAGTGAGTCGGTGCAAAGCTTCAGAAGATAAAAGTCCGACGTACCACATCATCGCCGTACTTCTCTTTAGCGTGATACACGTTGTGTCCGAGCAGCACGCCCTCGTGACTCCAGACCTTGATCTGTTTGGCTACTGTCCCGCCCTCACGATCGAGATGAACATGAAACTGCCGGAGGATGGCGACAACTCCAGGACTAAGTCCCACCGCCGCGCCGACTTCTTTCAGCTCCTGAACCGATTCGAGAACCTGCAAAGCTTCGAACAAGGTGAGCCAGAAGGTGAGTGGGTGGGACATACCGTGACATCAGCCAAACCACGCAACATAACAGCTGCGGACAGTCCGGCAATACCTGAGATGGCGAGTGAGGACCTTGTCGACTGAGTGCGGCGAGAACTCTGCTCACCTGCGCCAATAATGACGACCTTGAGCTTGGTGTCCGACATGTTGACTGAGGGATTTAGGTGATGCGAGACGAAAGGAGTAGAGGAGTGAGTGTTGGATGTGATGAGCAAGTGAGAGGTCCATGGCTAAATCCACGGACGTCGCCCCGGACAAGAGGCATCGTCCCGGGCGCGGTCATGATGCTGATGTCAGCGACGTCGCCCCGAGGAACAGAGTAACCACACACACGCGACCCAGATCAAATTACCAAAAGAGACATTGTCGCGATCAGCTAGGTGTGTTGGGCATCTTCAAAGTACGGCGGCCAACATATACATGAGCCCGTTAGCAGAAAGTGGTCAGAACCCCAGTGCGCAATGACGCAGACAAGATGGTCGCCGATCACTTTATAATATCCTGTGGTGTTGCGATGCACCAGTATTGTGAATGCATCAAAGACGAAACGACCAACATAGAGAGAAACATCGTTTCCACGATGCAGAAGCCCGAAGAGTATGCCGGGCGCACGACAGTGCGGCAACGCGCGCTTATGGGGGAACACACTGAAATTCTTCAACGTGATCTACCGTATGTGACTGCTCGTTCATAGACCTCCAGATCGCGGACGATGTAGATGACAAGGAGAACGATGTGGGCGCGGAAGAGAAACGAGCGGACCGGGGTGTGGCTGCGGCTCCTTTACACCGGACGCACCGTCCTCCCGAGTGTCGATGCCGAGCTCTTCTCTTCCTCCCTCTCCACGATGGCCACCACCTGCTTCGACCCGCTCCTGAGCGCGTTCGGTTTGCGGCGGGGTGTGGCCCTCCCGCCGTCGCCGTACAGCTCGACAGGGAAGCTCGTCGAAAAGGCCGTGCCCGCGCCTGGGCCGGCGCCGTTGACAAAGTCGTCCAAGTACGTGCCCTGGCAGTGCATAGCGTGTGTAGAGTACTGAGGGGAGGCTAGGATCCTGATCGTGGGAGGCGGCGGTACGATCGGCCCGTCGACGGCACTGTGGCTCGCCGGCGCGGGCTACACGGACGTGAGCGTGCTCGACATGGCGCCGATCCCGAGCGCGCACTCGGCTGGGAATGAGCTGAACAAGGTGCGTTACTCCGCAATCTGTCACGCACGGCGGGTTGAGCAAACGCACAGATCATCGGCTACAGCCACGACCGCCGCGGCTTCCGCGCCGAGCTCGAGCGCGCATACATGCACGGCTGCACATCCGACACCGTCTTCGCCCCGCACTACCACAACACCGGGTCCGTTATCCCCCTTTTCCCCCTCTCCATTATCCGCGCTCATGTCGTGCGCCGCCAGGATGCTGCACGCGGCGCACACACCCGCCAAGGTCGCCGCGCTCCGCGCCTCCTACGACGCTGCCGTGCGCGCGGACTGGGCCGAGACTGCGGAGCTCGAGTAGCTCGAGGACGAGGCGGCCGTGCTCCGCCGCGCGCCGCACCTCGCTGGCGCCGACATCACACGCTGTTCGGCCGTGTGGAGCGGCGCGGCCGGCTGGGCGGAGGCGCGCGGCTCGGCGTGCAGATGACGTTCGGCGCCGCGGGGAGGTTCAGCGCGCCGCTCCTCTCGGACGGGACACGCTGCGCTGGCCCGCGGACCGCGTCGTCCTCGCGACGGCCGCGCTGCTCGACCTCCAGGGCCAGTGCGTGTCCAAGTGCTGGGTCATCGGGCACCTTGCGCTCGCGCCGCCGCTCGCGGGCATCCCCGTTAGCACGACGCGCTCGGCTTCTTCTTCTTCGAACCGCGCCACGGACTCGGGCGTCGTCAAGGCCTGCAACGAGTTCGCGGGCTACACGCGCGTGCGCGCGCGTCGCAGGACGTGAGCGTCCCGCGCACCCGACGGACACGATGCCCGCGGAGGGCGCGGCGGCCGTCGCGGTTCGCGGACAGGGCGCTCGTCGAGCAGAAGATGTGCTGGTGCACGGACGCGGCGGACGCGCAGCTCCTGCTGTGCGAGAATCCGCGCTGGAGGGGGCTCGTCCTCGCGACGGGCGATAGCGGGCATACGTTCCATGCGCTTCCCGGGTCATGGCTCTGCTCGAGGGCACGGTGAGTCGTGTTTGCTTTTGCGCTGGGAAGGCGGCATCCTGATGGTCCGGTGCAGCTCTCGGAAGAGAAACGGAAGGCATGGGGATGGAGGCCGGGGCGCGGCGACCCCGAAGGGAGCGGACGTGGTGGGCCGCCACCGAAGGACCTCAAAGACCTACCAGGATGGGCACACGGAGACCCAGTCGAGGACGAGTGAGGCGGCCGTCCACAATGCATCGGCTACCGCTACAGCATCTGACAGTGATATGAACACCGACTTCCCGAGTCTCGGTGAGATCATAGCTTCCGAGAAGCCAGCAGCTCGCGTGTCGTTCGAAGAAGACCGCTCTGCCGTGGAGGCTTTCCGGGCCTTCGGCATCCACCACATGCTCGTTGGTAAGTCAGCTCGGCCTCAACCGGGGCGACGCCGCTCACGTAAGTCCAGTGACCAACTTTCGGCATGATGGCTCCGGACGAGCTTGCTGACTGGATGCATCACCAATTACCAACCGCAATTCAAATGGCACCTGGGTGCTGGCTGGCTTATAATGCATAGCATCTTTACCCACTGCCGGCAGTCTCAGACCTCTGCACTACACCTCACTACGTTTCCAGTTCATCTTCACATATCTCACGACCCTCATGTCGACCCCCCGGTTGAAGATCATGATCGTTGGCGCGGGTACGTGAAAATGCAGAGACTCGTCGACGTCTGATCCACTCATCTCCATTCCGTATCCGCAGGCGTCGCCGGCCTGTCTGCGGCCGTCATGCTGCGCAGCTTTGCGGACGTGACAGTACGTCGTGCATCGCACCTATGTCTTCTTACATTGCTCATATGTGCACAGGTTCTCGAGTCTGTTCGGGAACTGAAGGAGGTCGGCGCTGCGGTGTCACTCAGCCCTGGGGTGGTGGCGATGCTCCGCCGGGCTGGCGTCCACTTGGACCAGGAGGGCGGGACACAGGCTCGCGAGATCAAGATTTGGAACCATGAAGGCGCGGTCCTCGGCACGACTTCACTCCAGGCGAAGGAAAAGTATGGTGATCATGTGGTGAGTCTCCAACTGAGGAAACCCCCAGTTGTACTGACAGGCAGATGTTCGGCAGATCTCTATCCATCGTGTCGATCTTCAGTCGGCGTTGCTCAAGGGGGCCACGCGTGAATCTGGAGAGGGAGCGCCCTGCCGCGTTCTCTTGGGCCACCGACCTGTTGCGCTGGTACAGCATCCATACGCTTACATGTTTATTTCAAGGCACTGACGACACCTACAGGATGCTGATGCCGGGGTCGTGACACTTGCGGATGGTACCACTTTCCAAGCAGACGTCGTAGTGGCCGCAGACGGGATCCACTCCAGCATGCGCCGCTTCATCGTCGGGGAGGACGTGGAGCCCCAGCCGTCAGGCGAGTCCGCGTACCGGATGCTGCTGCATGCCGAGGACCTGCGCGAGCTCCATCCCGCCATTCTGGAGAATGGGAAGATCACCTGCACGATACACATGGCCAAGGGGCCGCAGCGGAAGATCGTCGCGTACCCGATCCGAGGCGAGACTACTATGAACCTCGCAGCGTTCGTTCGTTCGTGGACTTGTTCCCTCTGCGGGTTTGACGCACACTGACGACTGGTAGCCGATTCCGAGCTCCACGAGGCATTGTCGCCATCTACGTGGACCAGCAAAGGTTCCACGGCAGCGCTGGTCGAGTCGTTCCGCGACTTTGCGCCTGTGTGGAAGGATGTGCTCGCGTGAGTATCATCCCCAGGCTCTCCTGGCAATACTGACCGCATCGACCAGCGCGGGCAAGGACGTAGGGATTTGGCAGCTGCGCGACCTCCCTCCTCTCAAGACCTGGGTCAAAGGGCGTGCCATCCTGATTGGCGACGCAGCACACCCGAGTGAGTCGCGTGGGCATTGTCTCTGCCAACGATCACCGACCTCCTTTGCCAGTGCTTCCTCATCGCGCGTCCGGTGCCACGTCTTCCGTGGAGGACGCCGAAGCGCTGTCTGTCTTCTTGCGCGGTGTGACATCTGACGCCGTGCATGGAGCGCTGCAGCGGGTGTTTCAGGTGCGGTACAAGCGTACGTCAGAGATGCAGCGGGGCAGTCGTGCCGATGGTCTATTCTCGGCGCCCGATCCACGCGCAGGGCAGGCGCTGATAGAGGCCTGGAGCTACAAGGGAGCGGAGAATTGGGTGGAGGAGAGACCTGAGATGGTGCTTGAGGCATAGAATCTCGTGTTGTCGAAGGTTCTGCTTGGTAAATCACATCAACAGCTTCTGTTTCGAGAGCTGCGTGCTGGATGCTGACATTGTCTCGTTTGGCTGCATCATGACGATCACAAGAGCTCAGAACCTCCATCCCCCTGCGACATATGGATCCACAAACCTGGGTATCTCCGGCGGGTGCGCGCCGTACATCTCTTCGAGCAGCGTGCCGAGCAGTACGGTGACAACGATAGCGCCACACCGCGCCGCAGACGGGGTGCGCTCAGGAGCGGGTCGAAGCAGTTGGTCAGCATGGTGGAGCAGGAGGAAGAGGAGAGCTCGGCATCGAGACTCGGCAGGCCGGCGCAGAGGAGCGCCGCGGCTGCAGCCACATCCTGGTCCGCTGGTCTTTTTCTTCCGCGCTCACATGCGGTGTGCCCGGTACGCTCGTCGTCTCTCCGGAAAGCATCGCAGGCGTGACTAGCCACCCATCTATTATGCTTGCTAGAGTTACTGTCTTACTACCCGCAGCCCTAGCTATAGTGGCATCCATGTCGAGGCCATGTAGGGTCAGGATTGCAAGGCATAAAACATAGTCGATTGAGATCGGAGCATTTGATTGGGCTACGTGTTGATAAGCGGGTTTAAGATCGGCATACACGCGTCACTAGATTTCGTCGACAACGAGCACTAGGACTAGATTGAGCTGGAAAAACACATTCTCCACGGCGTTCGCGCGGGTCGGGACAATCGGAGTGACCGCCGTGGAGAGCGCCTACACGACGCGTGAGCTGCATGCAGGACCGCGAAGAGCGGCATAACGTACCTTGTTGGATGCCTGCAGCTTGCTCAGACTGTCGTGCATTGACGCCGTCTGACCTGCAAGCGCTAGGACGGGCTGTGCCGCACCGATCTGCGTGGGGCCACATCGTCAGTTCCTGCGGGAAGAAACGTCACTGAGCAGCTACCGCAGTAACGAGCGCGGTCTCGGCTGTAGTGAACTCAGTGAGCGCAGTAACAACCTGCGCCGCATCGGCGTCAGAGAGTGCTCCGCGCTCACTGAGCGCACGGGCGGCGGGATACCCGCGGCCGTGCAGCGTGTAGGGCTGCAACATGACACAGTCAGTTCTGTGCGAGGTTGCCGAAGCTTTGAGGCTGCTAACCTTGCCGAAGAGTACGGTGATGGCATCAGCAAGGTTGTCCACTCCGGCACTCCCGCCCTGCAGGATGGTCAGCACGCACGATCGAGGAGCAGACACGCGGGACATACGTCGAGGCCAACCAAGGCCGTGAGCGCCTTGGTCTCGCCCGTCAACGTGTTGAGGCCGCCGACGATGCCAGATAGATCTTGGGCACCGACGAGGGCGGTGAGCGAGAGAAGAGCGAGGGTGAAGAACTTCATGATGATTGTGGAAGGGACCTTGGTGTGTAGATGGGTGAGATGGGAGGGGATAGAGATAAGTGCAGCATCGACTGAGGTCTTATATAGAGGACGTTAGGCCAGGCAAACGAGTAGAGTCACTTCTCATTCATCGCGTCCTCCGAGAAGCAGCTTCTGCTCGGAATGAACATTCGCACGGTCAACCCGGACTGCTGATTCAGCCCGTTATTAGCACACTCTCGGCCGTATCGGTTTTGCAGATCGCAAGCTAAGTACAGCGCGGTAGACTTCATCTAGTCAGATGGTATACATGGGTATTGTGGCTTTGCCGAAGTTGGAGGCACCAAGTATTGGGCCATCCAGCGCGTTGTTGCAGACTACTGAAATGCCCAAGCACGCCGGCCCATCGTTTTGAATGGATGCCAGAGACAATTAATCGTGATCACGGCGGCACTTTGTGAGAATAGCGGCGACCAGTTCGCGGAAGTCGCAGCATTTGCAGGTGTGGGACACAGAAGAAAGAGCGCGAGGACCCGCGTTCCCAGCCAACACTTACGCTCCCACACACCGCGTCCCACGGCGGCACCCTCCCCACCGCATGCCGTCATCACTCGAACCTGAACCGCGACGCAGATGTCGAACTCTAGACTGAAGGTTGTTATCGTCGGCGCGGGTAAGTCTCTTCCGTCGCCTTGATGAGCATCCGACTCACTCGTCGCGTTGAGCAGGTATCGCCGGTCTGTCCGCGGCAATCATGCTTCGCGGGTTTGCCGACGTGATAGTACGTCGTGGTAAATAGTCGATCCGCTTTCCTTGCGAAGGCGAAGATAGATTCTCGAATCGGCGTCAGAGCTGAAGGAGGTCGGTGCGGCGGTGACGCTCAGTCCCGGGACTGTGGCGATCCTCCGGCAATTCCACATCCACCTTGAGCAAGAGGGCGGGGCGCCGGTCGAGAGCATGAAGTTCTGGACGTCCGAAGGTACTCTGCTCGGTCAAAGTGGGAGGGCGCCCAAAGAGGCGTTTGGAGGCGATGCGGCGAGTCGCGTCGCAGAGTTTCGTGCTGCCCGCATCTGCTCATCGCTTCCCCGTTCGCCATCCACCGCGCCGATCTCCAAGCAGCTCTCCTCTCACATGCTACTCGAGAGGAAGGAGAAGGACCTCCCTGCCGCGTTCTAGTAGGGCACAAACCTATAGAGCTGGTACGTTCCTCCATCTTCGTTTGCCTCAGCCATCTCTTACGGCGCTTTTGACCTGCAGGACGCAGACGCTGGCACAGTGAAACTCGCAGATGCTACATTGTTTCAGGCAGACGTGATCGTGGTGGCCGACGGGGCCACTCGACCATGCGCCGCTTCATCCTCGGCGGAGAGATTGAGCCACAGCCGTCCGGGGAGTCTGCATACCGCATGCTTTTGCGTCCCGAGGACCTGCAGAACATCCACCTCAAGCTGCTAGAGGATGGCAAAATCACACGTACATCCCATCTGGTCAGGGAACCAATGAAGAGGATCATCGTTTACCCCATCCGGGGCGAGACCCTGCTTAACGTTGCGGCGTTCGTGAGTACGTCCACCGCTATGTGCCAATCATGACACCGCAAGGTATTGACATGGCCTCCTCAGCCGACGAAGAGCTGCACGAGACGGTGTCGTCGACATGGACTAGCAAGGGCTCGACGCCCTCTCTGTTAGAGTCGTACCAAGACTTTGCACCGATGTGGAAAGATCTCCTCGCGTACGTGTCTCTCCGATTGCCTCTTGTACTTTTTGGCTGACATAGCCAGTGCGGGGAAGGATGTCGGAGTCTGGCAACTGCGGGACCTGCCTCAACTCAAGACTTGGGTCAAAGGGCGCGATCCTCATCGGTGACGCTGCTCATCCCAGTGAGCCCATCTCCCACTTCTTCAACCAACAACATTGGGAGCTTATATCACAGTGCTCCCTCACCGTGCATCTGGTGCTGTCTCTGCCATCGAGGACGCTGAAGCGCTTTCCGTCTTCCTTCGCGGAGTGACGTCAGACGATGTGCACGCTGCGCTCCACCGGGTCTTCCAGGTGCGCTACAAACGTGCATCGGAAATGCAGGAAAGTAGCCGTGCCGAGGGCTTGCGAGCTCCGCTCAATCCGCGGGCGGGTCTGGAACAGATGGAGCTTTGGCGGTGCTATGGGGCACAGCGTTGGGTGCAGGACAGACCGGAGATGGTGCTGGACGCATGATTCCGCACTTCATAGTACTATATACAGGTGAAACATGTATAGTTTCGTTTGGCTGTACCACTACGATGACAAAGCTCAGAACTTCCACCCCCCTGCGAGCGCCATCACGTCATGCGGATCCACAAGCCTGCGTATCTCTCGAAGGGCTGGCAGGTGTTCGCCATACATCTCTTCGAGCGGCGTGCCGAACATGGCGTAGTTCCCATACGGTACCGCCCGGGTAAGGTCCTGCCCTAAGGCGCCGGCCACGGCACGCAGGTGTGCCGAAGACTTTCGGACAGCGTCGTAGAAGACGGCGTCCTGGTTTGCGTTCGACCAGCCATAGTAGATGTTCGACGGCATGTAGAGGACGTCTCGTGATGGCGGCCATGCGGTCGGTCCGTGTGCATGCTGCAGTGCGCTCGGCAGAAATGGCTCGACTGCATACGACACGACTGCTGGCGCGAGGGCGCCCACATAGTGCTAAACGTTTATCAGCCGATCACAACAATCACTCCTGGACCGGCACGTACTGCGGTCTCGTTGGAAATGGCGTCTAGCAAGGCCTTAGGATATCCGCGAAACGGGGCCGATCCAAACACACCGCTGCGACGGACATCATGTAAGGAAACCCACGGACAAAATGCTCAAGGCATTGCTTACCGCTGGTCGGTGTCCTTCGCCGGACCACCCATCTGCAAAACCTCGAGCAATGTGCGCGAGCGCACGGAGGCGGACGTCGCCGGGATCGCCAGGAACGCGTCGAACAAGCCCGTAGGCGGGGTCGGTGCGTCGTAGAAGAGCTGCACGCCCGGGAGCAGCGCGCCTTCAGCGCCCGTGTAGCTACCGACGATTGCGGCTTTCGGGTCTGTGTAATTGGATGCGAAGGCTGAGATAGCGGCCGTCATTGCTGGGGTCTGGGAGCCGTCGAAGGACAGTATAGCGCCCTGTGCGAAGTGATTAGTGAGTGTGCATCAGAGTAGGGGTTATGAACATACCCAACACATATCTTGCGGATGTGTTTTGAGTGTAAACTTGGTCACGATGCCCTATACACAGGTCCATCAGGAGTGTTCATGGAAAGCAAGGGATTACAGCGCACATAGTTGTTGAAACCACCCTTGAGTGCAAAGAAGAGGTCTGGACGACGGTTCTTCGTGACATTGACCACCTCCCCATCCGGCAAGACCAGTTCATAGCCGACGACATTGTCAATGCCGAGTCCGTACTGGTTCGACAGCCAAGAGTAACCTGATCCACCCAGTTAACACACGCGCCGCGGGCTGCACGCTCGCGCCCGCACCTCCACCCAGAAGAAAGCCGCCGACGCCGACGCCAGTGCTCCGCCCACCGACAACGCTCACGTTATGCGGCTGCAACGCTGCGAGCACGTTCTCCCACACCAAACCCGTCCCAACCGTGGCGACCATACCCGCGCGGTCGAAGATCGTCTCGTTGAACCGAGCCATCGAGATGTGAACACCCGGCGTCGACGAGAAGCCGGGATTGGACGTGTGGCCACCGCTCTTGATCTGCGCCATGGAGTGAGCACACGCGATAGAGCTGGTAGAGAGAACGCACTGCGAACGGCGTCCGCGTTTGGCCCACGATCTTCAGGATGGCAGACACGTCGGCCGCGGTACCCGGCTCAACCACACAGGCAGACGGCTGGCTCGACGAGGTCATCCAGTGGTCGAGACCAGCCACATATTGCGCGCTGCCAGGGAGGAAGACGGCGCCAGAAGGGGAGAGCGCGCGAGCGATGGCCGCACAAGGCGTGAGCTCCCCGCGCGCGCCGATGTCGGTGGCGAGCAGGATGTTTGCCAGTGTAATGCCGAACATGGGTGCGCCGATATGCGTCTGCGCGACTCGTCCGCTGATCTTATGGCACGCATGGCTCGGCCCAAACCCCGAGGCCCCACGATTCTAAATTTAGGAAGGACCGTCGGGAGCCCGCTTTAGGTCCGCAGCACGGACATGCCAGAGGGAACAGGGCATGTACGAATTCGGCGCCGTGTTTGGGGGTTGGGCGTTGAACTTGAAGTGCAAGGTGCTATGGTGAGTGGGTCACGCAGTGAAGCACGTAGACCATAGTGAGTGCATGAAGCAGTCGATGACCCTGTGCAAAAACTAGAGGTCATTGTATTTGAATACCCATGGCTTGGTGGCGTATTCTGTCGTGGGTCTGCATCTTTCATGTGATTTTGCACCGAACAGCGCTCAAATTCAGTGATCATGTCAGGTATAGTCACATCACTTGCTAGGCCCCGCGTTGTCCTGCCCAGACAGCCGCTGACGCTCCAAGATGAGCGCGCTGATGAGCACGTAGTCCAGTAGAGGCCCCTCATACGCGCGCGGATCGACCGTTAGCGTCGACAGCGGCCGCGGCGTGCGGTCCAGCGGGATGAACACTGGGCACCCGCTGAACACCGCGAGCGGCTCGGAGTTGTGCTCCGACGGCCACCAGCCGGCCGACTGCGCGCCTGCGGCGAAGAAGCACTACTGCCTGTGATCCCGACGCGCGGTGGTGGCCGG
>LCTX01000964.1:0-38874 GCA_002233555.1 Limonomyces culmigenus | reverse complement strand
CTTCTGCTTGAAAAAAAAAAATGTTTACTCTCTCAGCCCAGTGTCTCTGACATAAAGTCACAGGTACTCGACTCCTCAAGACATCTCGCGCGCTCGACAAGGGTTCTTCTCCGGCAAGAAGGCTTTCTTGCTCGTCTCCGAACGGTTCCACTTCTTCCGACGCTACAAGCTGAGGGGCGTGCGCAACATTGTATTCTACGGTCCCCCCGATCATGCCGAGTTTTACAAGGAGATGGCCATGCTGCCCTTCTTGGATGAGGGTGTGGAACCGGAGGAGGTCATGGTGAAGGTATTATGGAGCAAGCTGGACGCGATGAGGTTGGAGCGAATAGTAGGGACGAAGGAGGCTGGTGCAATGTGCGCTGCGACATAGTTGAAGAATTATTTTCGTGCAAGAATGACAGGCGCACGACGAGGAACAGGAAAGAAGGGAGGACGAGGACGAGGACGAGGACGAGAACCTAGCGCACGACGAAGAAAAGATAGTACGAAAAGCATTGCATTGCAACAAAGAGAAGAAAAAGTATAAGAGTGGAGCGTACAGTATACACGCCACGACATGCAGGGTCTTCCACTTCTCCCTCCCCGAGAGGAGGGCCGCCTCAGAGGTATGTTTCGCGCCCGTCCCTACTAACATAACAAGGGTGTGGCGCCGGACGGACGTCGCCATCGTCGGCTCCCGAAAGAGCCAGACTTGGAGCGCTGCGCCAGCCAGTTCTCGTCCTCGGCGGTATAGATAGTGGAAGAATCTAAAGAGTATCGGACGCGAGTTGGACACGTATATATAGCGCCCGCCGATCACGTGCAGAGGGAAGCCCGCCGGCACATTCCGGCTGTGCTCGTTCCCTGTTGTTCTTCGTTCTTCCACCACGTCCACATCAGACAAAAACGTTCAGAGTCTCAGACGGCTCTGTCAACCTTTCCAATTGTCTTTCTGTTGGTCTCACATGCCTTACGATTCGACGTAAGACCATAATGGTGCAAGTGGGAACCGCCATCGAAGCATGGTCCGCACAATAAAACCAGTCATGACCTGCTCTGGGCTGGCGACGCGATTCGCCCTGCTTTTTGTGTCCGCCATCATGCGTGGCTATCTCGACGTGACATGTTGCGCTCGGTTGCCAGGTACTATTGTCTTCAGGACGATCGAGTCGGGCATAAATACGAGCGACTCTCACTGTGATCACTTGTCTGCGACCTCCCCAAGCTGCTTGCAGCGACAACACTCCCTCGATCAGCATCTCTTCTCCTCCCATTGTGCCAATCACCTCTCTCACTGTACAACTACTCATATATCTCGCATCTCTCCCTTCCAACATGGATACCACCAACAACCACGCGATGGACATCGACCAGGACGGCTCAGCTCCGATCCCCGCACCAGCGCCGGCACCAGCACCGGCACCGGCACCAGCACCGGGGGTGGCACATCCGGCGCTACCACACATTCTTGTTCCTAGACCCCCTTCCGCGCACGTTGTCGGTGCCGCCGGTACTTTCAATGCCAACATCGCGCGCACGCACCCAGAGATGTGGGCGTGGATTCAGGCGCATCCAAACCATCCGGTGCATGACCGTACGTGATCTAATGACTACTCGCAAGAGTGACTTCTGATCTTGCAACCATCCAGTTGTCGACGATGATGACCTCTGGTACGATGAGAACGTCCTCGGCCAGGTCCACACAAAGTCGAAATGGGTGTTCAACCCTGCTGACTGGAAGACGGACGCCAACGGCTTCTCGAGGCCCGCCTAGTTAGGAGATCAGGATGCATTGTATTGTATACCGCATGCACCATATGTACAGATACCCGTTGTTCCTGAACGCAAACCACTTTAGTGAAAGTACTGAGCAGACACGAAGCGCACTCGAGCGCATTGCTAATCAGCTAACACGGTAATTCAGGTGAGGATTGTCATAGAAAAGCTGCATATGTGAATTGTCTACCTCGCCGAGTCACCAAACACATAGACACTTGGGAGGGGATAGCATGAGGGGTTGAGAGGAAGAGAGAGGAAGAGAGAGGAAGAGAGAGGACAACGTGAGTTGGCGCGTCTCTCTGTCTTCCCCGCACGTTCCCACAGCAGTTGCAGATCATCTCCCAACCACTTGCCACTGCCCTAGTGCTAGGCGAAGGCACGCATAGGCGCTATTATGGCAAACGTGGTCCATCGGGTTAAGCAGCTCACCCTCACAAGTAAGAAGAATTGGTGGTGTTCGTGGGTCATCTCTCCATCCGTGTTGTTGGCGCTGGCGTGCTCATTGAGAGATTCGTTCAGTGGTACAAGCTGGAAACGACCAGGATGAGCTTTCGGATACGCAGCATAACGGTCCTGGCCAATCGTTCGCATCTGCGGACCCCGCTGTCTCTCCATCCACCGCGCAGCCACACGCCCGCGACCCGAGCGTCCACCATCCCCCAACATCCAGCCGCCTTCATCGTTCGCCAGCGAACATATCAGTGCCCAACTCTCCCCAGCTCTTCTCTGTCCCACGTCACCCTTCGTCCATCTTCTCTTTCCCCACGCCCACGACGTATGCTGCACCTCCGAATCCCACCGCGAACATTGCACCAGTAGCCCAAGGATCAGCCTCGGAGCTGTTCAAGTGCATCGTCAAGAAGCCAGAGGTCGTCCAGCTCGAGATCAACGGAGTATGTCCACGCTGTTTCGGCCCCCAAGATCGACCATTGACTCCACGTAGGAGATGCAGGTTCGCTCCGTCATATTCCAGCCTACCTGCCCATATTCACCGACCCACAGTCAAATTCGACTGACGTGACCACTCAATTCCTGGCGGAGCTGCGGGTCTATACTACCTTGACCCGGCATCGAAACATCACCGCCTTTCTTGGTTGCCTTGAAGGACTCGGGCTCGTCCTCGAATACATCGACGGTCATACACTCTACGACGCGATTCGTCAACCTCCGGTTCCGCTCACACCGGCGCGCAAGATGGACTACCACAATCAGCTACTGTCGGGCTTGTGTCACCTCCATTCATTCGACCTCAGCCATGGTGACCTCAGCCTACTGAACATTCACATCAGCGCCGCAAGCGACACGATCAAGCTGCTCGACTTTGGTCGCTCCGTCAGCGCGTCGAGTATGCTCATTGCGCCCGACGCAGAGCCCGTCGACCCCTTCGCACACCTTCACGCGGCACTTAGTGCAAACCTGGCACAAACCCGTGGACGGAATGCCTTCTCCCGAGTCGGCTCCAGCGACTTGCGGGCGCTACCGACTGTGGTTGAAACACGGCCCGAACGCAAGATCGAGCAGATACATCCCGGTACCCGTCCCTTCTCGGCACCTGAGATACTACGTGGCGAGTGCGTTGATCCGTTGCTCGCGGATGCGTACTCCTTCGGCATGATCATGGTGTGTCTCGATCGGGAGGAGATGATGGACGTCAAGCCGTGGAACCAGCGGAAAGACCTTCTTCCGACTGGCTTCTTCGACAAGTGTGTGTTGTTTGGCGAAAGGGCGGAGCAGTATCTTCGAAAGTTTGATAAAAGGCGGAGGTTGGTTTCAGACGACGAGATGAAGATGTGACACGACTCTTCTCCTGTCTTTCTTTCTCTCAATGGTGGATCACATGTATATCAGTGTACTTGGTACTATGGCTGTCTTTGGTTGGCATATAGTGCCATGAGTGTTTCATTCAGGGAATACAGCCTCATACCAATCCGCCTCGTCGCGATATACTGGGAGTAAGATGAGTTGTGCAAAGCAGGCAGTCATGGCTGTGAGTTCCAATCACAAGACGTAGTGAGTGCTTGACGACTCAATTGATCAAAATGTTGGACGATCGTGAGAGTGTGCTGTCGCTCCTCCTTGAAATCATTGGGAAGGACTTTGCGCTCCAGCTTCGACCTGAGGGCACGGGCGTCGCGAGAAACATTCAGCCGCGCACAAGCGTTGTGCATGAGGCCGCAGACGCTCCGGTGAGGGAAATTGGGATGCCTCCAAGCGCGTTGCTGACAGGTTCTAGAGCAATATGGAACGCGTCTGCAACCGCCGCAATAGTGGGAGCGTCCATCCATCGGTGTTATTACACACCCCGGGGCAGCACATTGGCGACGCAAGGCCAGATGATGCATTGTTCGGAGGAATGTGCTCCATTCGATGAGAGCATGTGATCCTTTGATGGCCATGGCTACGAACTCAGTCCTGGCTTGTGCGTTGAGTTTTACTGGTCTTGCATGCGGATTTAGAGTAAGAATGACGCCGCCGAGTCTTCTGTACTGGTCCTGGCACTCCTCAATCTGTGTTTTGGCAGCTTCGTTCTTGAACACGATCTTGGCCATGGCGCGCACGCCTGTACAAATCTCCATAGCTCGTCCACATGTGATGAGGAACTGGTGTTCGCTGCCGAGGAGCATGATTCGTTCCGTGTCGTCCGCGTAAACGACAAATAGATCGTGCATGAGTCTACCCACAAGTGTCATGCGGTTGACTAGAGATGTACACATCTGCGCATTGCTGAAGTTGTCGTGGGCAAGTCGCATGAGATCTTGCCCGATATCTTCAATCCACTCTACCATACCCGTTTCGAGAAGCGTCTCCGAGGTGACAAGATAAGGGGTCACGACTGGGTGGCATATCGCGAGCATATTTGTGAGAGTTGCACACGCCAGCTCGGCCAGGCCGTATTCATATGGCAACAGTAGCCAAGAGATTAATGCCCGCACAGTACTCTCTGGACCATGAGGAAGGATGCCTTGTACGCTGCGTGGCCAGTCCTGCCGTCGGTGAAGCCTCCGCATGTTCAAGGTCGTCGAGCTGTTCGTTCGCGGCGGGATGCGCATCCCTGTAACTTCCAGAACAGAAACCAGGAATAGTAACCCGGCCTGCCTTTTGCTTCCTATATGTTCCTCGTTTCGTGCTAGGCCCTCGCCAACAGTGTGCCAGTTTGAGCGGTCTGTGCACTCACAGTGCAGCGAGGCGATGTCCTCCATCTCGTCAAGGGTGCGTGGGACGGTCATCCAAGAGAATACCAAGCAGCAAGCATCAGCAACAATTGAACGTATCCTCTGAACGCGCAGCATTCCGAAGCATCCGAGCAGGGTGTACATGCAGTCGATGGGGTAGGCCTCCGATAGACCGTGCGCTAGTAATTTGTACGCTTCTGGGACGTCGTTTTGTGACAGAGTCCGAAATTGCTCCGCTAACTGTATCACCCGTGGCGATGCGGAGGAGGCCATCAGCAGGAACGGGAAAGAAAGGAGATGGGAACACGTGCCGTCATGCATGTTGACACGTCTGCCACGTGACGGACGCGTCACTTCGCTCTTCGTCGCTTTGTCCTCTGGATTGGCCACAATCACACCACTGTGAACCTCACGCGAAGCCACTGACCCGCTGAAACTACACGGGAAGGACAAGCCATCAAGCCATGAACGCTCCGCCCCTCATCGACAAGCTGCCAGACGAACTGCTAGTGCTAATCTTCTCACACTGCCTCCCCGAGTCCGCATGGCCCTACAGACCATACGACGCCTACTACTCGTTTGGCAAGTTTATCGGTAACACCTATGTCTGCCATCGTTGGAGAGCCGTAGCGCTGCAAACGCCTAGCCTGTGGACTGTTGTGCCTTGCGATACGAAAGCGCAGACGACAGTGGCACTCGCACGAGCCAAGAATGTGCCACTAATCGTCAGTATATTTAGCAACGAGCTATACGATGAGGACGACGAGGACGATGAATGGCAGGTGGTGCGACGGGACCTAGACGTTCGCCGGTGTGGGGTATTGAAGATTACCTGCTCTGAGAATCGGATGCAGGCCCTACAGTCCAGGAAGCACCTGACCTCACGCGATTGTCGATTCATACCAGCCACGCCAATCGTCCTCGCTGTTATCGATCCATGTGGAAGGGGCGCATGGTGGCACCTCAGTTAACATCTCTTGAACTGGTCGGACACACAGACCTAACTCACTATGTCGACGCCAGCCAGCTCCGGCATTTGTCGATGGAATGCGACGACGACGACTACAGGTCACTCAACTCAACGTCCAAGCTACTGGTGTCTCTCCATCCCATGCGTTGTCTGGTCACGATGGATCTAAAACTCACACTGTCCGATCACTGCCCGACCCCACACTTGCCCGGCCTCGGTACTCCTCCTCTGCATCTTCCACTCCTGCGGAAGCTGAAAGTCGAGGACAGCAAATCTCTCATCGTGTTTTTCCTGCGCACCGTGCGATTTCCTGCACTGGTTGACCTCGAGTTGATTGTCTGGATGGACGAGACGCCTCGGAGCCCGGAACGCTTGTGTACGATCCCGTGCGTGGTGGCCCTCCTTCAAGCGCAAGAGCATACATCGCGTATTCTCTCTCTCTATGGTAATGGCGGAAACACGTTGTATCCTTGCATGGAGCTCGCTTCGGATCCAGAACACCCAGGCACTCGTAGCCGTCTTATGGTACGCCTCAGTGACTACGCGGACAGGGAGTATGAAGCGAGGATGCAGGAGATACTGGAAATGGCGATGCTAGCGCACGTCTCAGCGCTGGAAGTGTCATGCTCCTCCGAGGGGTACTACACGCCGCACCTGGGTCGCGCACGATACCGACCGATGCTCGAGTACATTCGTGATCTCACCCTGCACGGGAGCGGCGAGGCCGACGAGATGATAGACGCACTTGGAGTCCCACAAGACGACGGCCGTTTCTTTCTGGGGTCGCTGAAAACACTACGGATGCAAGACATGGAGATAAATCAGGCGACGCAGGACGATGGATATCCAGAAGAGACCACACTGTATCGCCTGCAGCGCATGCTGCAGAACAGAGAAGCTCATGGACTGCATCGCTTGACAATTCACGTCGCCAAGTGCTATGGACCAGGCTTATCCGCGGACGTGCAAGCGATCAAGGAGACTGAGGGCGTAGACGAGGTCATTTGGGAAGGCATAAGTGAATGGTGCGACGACGTCCCTCGCCGAGGTTTATGCACTTGGACGACATAAACGTAGACTGTTTCCAATGAAAGTGTGACTCAGCTTTTTTTCTTTCTATTCTGTAACGCTGAGGCTATGGCTCCATGACCTCTATCTCGCTACTTATTCTCCTTGAACGTCGTTTTCACACAGAAGAGCATGTGAGGAAAGTGTATTACGATTCTATTACATGTGGTAGGGCATCATACATCCAAGGCAGAAAAGCATATCCAAGCCGCGACCCGCTCACGGGAGGAGGAGGAACTTGGCGAGGAGGATCGGGAAGCGGGGTGTGCCGAGGCCGGTGACGGGGTCCCAGCCCTTGACGGCGCTGAAGCCCTTTGTGCCGCAGCCGGGGTTGGTGCCGTTGGTGATGTCGTTGTACGCGCCCTGGAAGCCGGCCGAGTACAGGGACGGGTTGAGGAAGCCAAGCGGCTTCTTCCCGATCGCGAGGCGCGCGTCGTTGATGCTCGTGATGAGCGCGCCGACGACGGGCGAGGACGCGGAGGTGCCGAACACGAGCTCGAACTCGCCGTCGACCGCGACGACGTAGTTGGCGCCGTTCGCGGAGATGTCCGGGATGCCGCGGCCGGTCGCGTTGAACGTGCCGGCGGGGTACGGCGGCGGGTGGTTCTTCAGGAAACCCTTGACGGCGCTCGACTGGTACGCGGGCGTGGGGAAGTAGTTGGAGAAGCCGCCGCCGGAGAAGATGACCTCGTACGTCGCGCTCTCCGGGTCCGTCACCTTCTTGCCCGCGGGGAGCTGCGTCGCGCCGATCGCGGTCACGTACGGGCACGAGCTCGGGAACTGCGGGCTGAAGCGCTTGCCGCTCGCGGAGAGCGTGCCGTTGTTCGTCAGGCACTGGCTGTTGGACGCAACGCCGGAGTCACCCGACGAGAAGAGGACGGTTGTGCCCATGAGCCCGAGCTTGGCGTACTCGGCGCACTGGCGCGCGGCGTAGAACGGCGTGAGGTCCGCCTCGGAGTACTCGTATGACGTCGAGATGACGTACGCGGGCTTGACGGTGCCGCACGCCTTCGGGCCCTGGTACGCGCCCTCGGCGGCGGTGCCGTACGGGTCCGGGTAGATGCCGTCCTGGTCGGGGTCGTCGCCGCCCTCGAAGGAGCAGTAGCTGCCGTCGAGCGCATCGAGGAGGTCGTTGAAGCTCGCGCCCTCAACGTTGTCGCCGACCTGGTAGAGCGTGAGCGGGAGGCCCTTGCCGATGAGCGCCTGCGCGTATTGGATGTCGAGGTCCGATTCGCCGTTGATCCCGAAGCTCGTCTCGTTCACGATCACGCCGCCGTCGATGGACACGAGCTTGGGGCTCGTGCCGACGAGCGAGCTGCTGAAGTTGCGGTAGAAGAGGTCGAGGTCCGCCTGCCGGTACGACTGCGGCGTGTACTCGACGACCGCGTAGCTGTTCTTGTGCGCGGCGAGCTGGACCGGGTAGATGTATCCGTACAGCGCGCGCAGGCAGTTCGGCGTGATGTGCACGTCGCACTTCTCGAGCTCGTCGATGATCGTCTGGATCTTCCCGACGGAGATCGGCTGCACGCCGCCGACGCCCGGCTGCCCGATACGTGTCGCGGCGGGGCGCGAGGGCACGCCGCGCCCGACCAGCTTCTTGTCAAAGTGCACGGACGGCGTGACGACCTCGAGGCGCGGCGCGATGTGCTCGGGCACCTTGTACGACTGGCAGCCGACGTGCTTGGCGCCGGTGTCGTGCTGGTAGACGTGGTACTTGGCGTCGAGGAGCTGCTCGGCCTCGGCGACGGTCGCGCTGCGACGTGCGTTAGCCGCAGCTCCCCATCTTGTGGCACTCGCTACTCACTTGACCTCGATCCAGGACTTGCCGGGGGTGAGCTTGATGCGCTCGGGGTGGACGCCCGAGGACGTGAGCCACTCGGTGACGACGTTGACGGTGTCCTCGCTCGGCGCGAACGTGCTCGCTATCTTGGCCGCGGACCAGTGGTTGCCGTAGTCGGCCGAGTCGGGGTGGGAGACGGACAGGAGGAAGTCCTCGATGCGGTCGAGGTTGCTCTGCGCGAGACCGAAGCGGAGGGGGAGGACGGCGTCCGCGGCGTGGCGGCCGAGGTTGGTCCAGCCCTCGGGCGCGGGCCCGCGCTTGTCGTGGACGACGGAGCCGGCGAGGGCGGAGGCCGCGAGGGAGAGGAACACGAAGGACGTGGAGATCATCGTGAGGTGGGGTGGGCGGACGAGGAGCGCACGTCTGGGGTTCCATGCCCGCTGCTACCCGCCTTTTTATATCCGTGCCTGCTGCACGCGATAACGCCAGAGCCGGGTGCAACCGCACCGCGTCGTGTGATGGCGGAAGCACGCGAGTGGGGAGTCATCATCCGGCTGTCCATCGCCCTCTCCGGCTCCATGTTCTCCTCGGGCCAGAAGCGAACCATGTGGTGCGCACGCGCGCGTGCTGTTCGGCCCGCCATCAACACGCAGCCAGCCATTCCAAGCCGGCGACATCCACTCGCCCGCGGAGAGAAATGCACACGATCACGACGGGGGCTCGTGATTGTAGATCGACGTCAACAAGGTACATGCTGATGCTGATAGAGGTCGCCAGGCGGCGGCCAGAAGCGGCTGCTGTGCGCGCATGCGGTCAACAAGCAGTGTAGGGAGCATTGCGTTTAGCATGCTCGTCATCCCGACGCCTCTGTCAAACCTTGTGCACAGATAGAGTACCAGGATCGCCATTATGCTAGATACAGCAGCCTACATACATCAAGCTGCCTGAGCTCGCCGTTACGGTGAACCAGTTTCAGCACACATCCTACGCAAACCCACCGCGCAGCGCCCGCATCCCCGTCTTATGCTGATAGATCGCAAGCACGATAAAGCCGTGCCAGATCGCGTGGCTCCCGCCGCCGAGCGCGTCGAGCCTGCGCGTCCACTTGCCCGAGCACAGGCACTCGGGGAAGTGCGTGGTGTAGAAGACGAGGCCGACGAGGTACGAGCGCACGCTCCGCAGGATCGGCGCGACGAATTCGACAGTGCGGCCGACGCCGTGCGTGCTCGCGAGGTGCGCGAGCGGGGCGAGGGCTGCGCACGCGAGGAAGACGAAGAACGCAACGCGGTAGAGCTGTGGCCCACGTCAGCGGGTGTGGGCAGAGGAGTGTGTGTGTGTACCTTGTAGCGCCGCTGGTTGAACCACGCCATGAACGGGAAGACGCTGCCCGTGAGGCCCATGAGCAGGCAGAGCACGAGGTACGCCGTCCGGGGCACGGGCTCCGTCTGGAACCCATAGTGTACGACGGTGCCCACGCTCGCGGAGATCAGCCTTGCACTCAGTCAGCCAGTGTCCGCGCAGGAGCGGCGGGCGGCGCACCAGCCGATGCCGACGTAGTCGACACGCGCGAAGAGCTCCATCCGGTCGCGGTCCGCACACCCGGACATGGTGTGCCACGTCGCGCTCGTGAAGAGGCAGAGGCAGGCGAAGGCCATGAAGAGCCGCTCGGGCATGTCCGTCCCGCTCGTCACCTCGCGGGCGATCCGGAAGAGCCAGTGCACCAGCGGGATCAGGTGCGTGTGGATGTTCACTGTGACATGGTTAGATCGAGAGAGACGGGGGAGGGGAAGAGCGCACGGGTCTCGTTGTGGATCATGAAGAGCGAGAGGAGGATGAGCGGCCACTTGTCCAGCGGGATGAATCTGGCGGGGCTTTCAGCACCATATCCATTCGCGAAATACAGATTAGGATATACCGGTAGCCAGACGTCACAAAGTGGTTGTTCTTCCATGCATGTGGGAGGTCCGTGTACGCGATGAGCCGGGCGCCGTCCATGCTCGCCTTGGCGGCACGCGTGAGCTCGCGGGCCGCACGCTCGAGCACGCCGTCCTCGGGCGCGAGGGTGGCGAGCAGGCGGTCGAGCACGTCTGCGCCGGGGAGCTCAAGCTCTGCCGACGCCTGGGCGAGGTGCGTCTGGAGCGAGCGCAGGTGCTCGCTCAGCGTGGGCAGGTACGCCCCTGGCGCATCCAGCGCCGCTGACAGCCTCTCCAACACATGGAAATCAGGGAGGTCCGGGAGGTCCGGGAGATCGGGCAGGTGCTCGAGCATGGCGTCGTAGCTCGGCAGACGCGCACGCACGTCCGCGCGGATGTCGCGCAGGAGCCGCAGGCCGTCGCGCGCCCACTCGGCCGCCGGCTCCTCCGCGAGCCGGCCCTCCAGCGCGTCCAGGCAGGCGAGGACGTGCACCCGCACCGCGCTCAGCGACGTCCCCGACAGCGCCGTCAGGTCCGGGACCTCTGCGCACGATGCTGTGCGCCGCAGACGGCGAGTTGGGCGCGACGTTGTCTCGGTGGACATGGTGGGATCGCAGGTATAGAGAGAGGGGTAAAGGAGTGTGAGGATCCCGGAGCGAGCGGGACGGGGACGCGCGAGAGCGTGGGGAAGATCAGCGGGCCGCCCCACGCCAGATTAATCACACGTTTCTCCGCGCTGCCGAGAACGCTGGGCGACGATGGTACACGTGCAGCTGCCCAACGTGGGCAAGAACGTAGATAGGACAGAGGACATATTGGCAGGAACACAAAGGCAGCAGACAGGACAACGTGCAGAACTCAAAGCAGCTTGCCGTCGCGTTTGGCCTGCTGCACATGCGCGAGCCGGTGGCTCCGGAGCGTCATCGACGTCCCGCCCGCGCCGCCGGCCTTCTTCACCGCGGGCGGCGCGGCGGTCGCCGTCTGCGCGGACAGCGACATCCGCATGTCGTCCGCCGCGAATCCCGGGATCCGGATGTTGTGGTTCCGCTCTGAGTGCCGTCAGACGACGTGAACGGCGAAAGCGGGAGAAAGGACGGACCGAGGTGCAGCTGCAGGTCCTTGACCTCGAGCGTGTCCGCGCCGCGGTGCTTCGCGAGCCGGCACCCAAAGTTCGTCACCGAGTCGATGAACTCGTCCGCGATCTCGAGCAGCAGCTACGCGCGTCAGTGCGCGTGCGGCGGCGCAGCGGCGGGATACGCACGTCCTCGACGTCCGCCTCGACCTTGACGTTCGGGTCGATGCTTGACACGAGGTCCTGGATCGAGCGGCGCATGCTCTGGTCGCCCGCGCTGTGCTTGCGCCGGCTGACGTCCGCGCCGAGCATCGCGGGGTCGTCCCCGAGCCGTTGCACCGCCGCGGGCGTGCCTGCCCCCCTCAGCACACCTCACACCACGTGTACGATGCACGCACCGGGGAAGCGGCCGCCGGGGATGCCGCCGGTGAGCGACGGCCGGCCGGCCTGCGCGGGCGCCCACGCGACGGGCGCCGTGCTCAGCTCGGGCAGCGCGGCGCTCGGCGCGGGGTACGTCTCGCCCGTCTGCGGCGTGCTCACGAGCAGCGCGTCCGTCCCCGCGCCCTTGTAGCCCGCCGCGGCCTGCACACATTAAGCTCGCGCGCAGCCGCGGGTGCGCGAGAGGGCACGCACGCGCGGCGGCGCCGCGGCCTGCGCCTGCGCCTGCTGGGCCGCCTGCATCTGCTGGATCTGTCGGTGCGCGGTCGGTGGGCGAACGCACGCGCGCGGAGGGGGAGGAAGGGCACTACCTTGGCGTACTGCTCGGGCGGGATCTTCCCGTCGGCGACGAGCTTCTGCAGGTGCTCCTGCATGAGCGGCTGCGCGAGCAGCGCGTGCAGTGACGCTGCGTTGGGCTGGGGCAGCGCGGATGGCCCGGCGGCGGGGGCGGGGGCGCTCATGGTGGTCAGAGGAAGGGACAGACGCGTGCGCCACATATGACGACCATCCTCTACTCAGGCTAGTCTTGCGGCTACACTCGCCCACGGTCTTGTCAGCGACAGGTTCCACGCGACCCGGAGTAAGACCATAGATTTCAAGCGGTCGTTGAAAATACTCGTCGAGGCATGCTATCGAACCATTCGCTTGATCATCCCAACAGACTTCGTCAACGCCTCCAATCTCCTCATGTACCTCCACGTCCTCCGAGTGCCGTAGGCTATTCCTCCACAGGCCAGTGGAACCGCACCCCCTGTAGCCTCAAGGGCTTGGAAGGCTCCGAAAAGAACCCACCATCGTCTTGAGGTGTATTGAGCGCAGAAACTATCGGGCTTTGGCACGGTTCAATGCTTGTCACTGGTCCTGGCACGCGTCGTCGTCCGAGAGTTCTCGCCAAGTTCCCTTGTAGAACCATCCGCTCATTCCATCCCAATGGACTTCCTCGACGCATCCAGTTACTTTGATCGTCTCGACGTCAGCAGGCTTGAACCCGTAGCATTGTTCCACGTAGATGATCAAGCGAGGCAGTCCGTGCGCTTGTCTGTTCTGTAACATCTGCTTGATGCGATAAACTGTGCTGTCTTGCGGATAGCGATCATCCTGTTGCTGTTGGAACTCTACTCGCTGCAATTGCAGTACCTTCAGCGGCTCCAGGAAGAATTTGCCGTCTTCCTGCACAACGCCGAGCACATCGAGCATGTCATCGTCCCCTTTCAGTGTGAGGTCACGAACGGACTCGAGCATATGCTGGTATTGTGTACGCCCTAGCTGCGCCCGAAAAGGATCTCCAGAGCAATATGCGATCTTGAGTGCTGTGATGCGCGCCAGCGTCGCCACCTCCAGGAGCTCAGACACTCTCGCCTCGCAGTCCTTGTATGTGTGGCTGATCAGGCAGACCCGAACCCGGCTACGAGTGCTTGAGCATTTCGGACCCGAGGTGATCTTGATGCAGAGATCCGACTCTTCTTCGCCGTCTCCAAAAAGAGAGAGAAAACGAGGTGCATGCCTCTTTGATTGAAGGAGGGCCGCCAAACATGGGATCGCACACAAGCGTTCCGAGCTCTGGGAGGTTTCGCTGATCCCGACGACCAGCTCAATGTCAACTAGTTCAGGGCAGTCAATAGCGCGCATGAAGTATATGACGAAGGATTTGGTATCCTCTATTTTCAGTTTCCGCAAAAGCGGAAGAAGCACACGGCGGGTGTGAAGAGCGGGCGGGTGGATGACGGGCCATCCCTCAGAGAGTGCATCCTTCAGGTCGATCATGACCAGTGAGTGCATGGAAGAAAGAGATGATAGAAGCTTGGAAGATGAATTGAGCGGCGCGTATATGCCGTTGTCGTACTCCATTGATAAGTGGCGGAGCTGTTCAGCGTCAAGGTATTGAAGAGCGTCCGTGCGTCCAACCAGTGTAAGTGATGTTAACCGCGGTGCGGCCAATCACCCCTTCCAGAGCGGTATATGATAATTCGGATGACGGTCGAAGCTGATCCGAATCGATAGCTGCGAAAGCATGGGTGCATGGCGCACAAGGCATGATTCTAGGTACCAGATGACATTGCCAAGGCAGAATATGTCCAGTACACCAACCCGGCACGTGTTCAACGCCTCGTGTACAACAGGATTACCACCATACATCTCCCCGCTGAATGTGCGGACGGTAAGAGGTGCATCCTTAGCTCGAGCAAGTGCCGCGTTTGTTTGCGCTGTTGTTTCGCAAGGTATGACAGTCCACAGGCTAGGCGTTTGCAGTGCTACGGCTCTCCAACGACGGCAAACATGGGTGTTATAGAGAAACTTGCCAAACGAGTAGTTGGCGCCATATCGTCTGCAGGGCCATGCAGACGTGGGAAGACAATATGAGAAGATGAGCACTAGCAGTTCGTCTGGCAGCTTGTCGATCAGGGGCGGAACTTTCACGACGATGGACCCGCTGTATAGATTCAGCTGTGTTGTCGTGGGTTCGCTTGATCGACGGTCTGGGAGGAGAAGAAGTGACGCATTCATCACGTGCCAGACATAGACGCCATCATGGCCCCGAGTTCATGACGCGCAGTCTCCCTTTGCTTTTTCGTCTAGCCATGGCCGTGGCTCGTTGATGAAAACAGAGCTTCACTCCAAACACATCCAATCGTTTGATGACATCTTCTCGATCTATGATGCATCTTGATAACTCGACCGAGGCTCTCACACACCGCTGACGCCATGCTCGGCGCTTAGCATACTATCGCATGGCTGTACGTCTTCAGCAGATATGACGACATGCAGCGCCGCCCATATAACGCTTATCGTCTTCTCGTTCTCGCTCATTCCACCTGCCCTCCGACCGCCATGGCATTTTGGGGCCACCTCTTGGTCCGCTGAGGAACGCCTGCGCTGCTAGCTCCTCCCCTCCTCTTCTCCGCCGCATGTTCGGCGCTCATGAGCGCACTTTACTGGCGTTCGGAAGAGCGTAAGCCGTGGATAATCTGGATACTGCTCAGCCTCATGGCAAGCGCCTGTATACGGGCATACTATGGTGCCCGCTGCCTTCAGCGGCTACCGCTCCTCATACGCTCTCACCGAGAGCGATGGTGGTCCATTATCCGTGCAAGTGTTCCCCGGCAAACGCGAGCGAGCCCTCTACCTACGCGCGGTTGCGCTTGCCTGCTGGTTACATGTAAGTTTCGGTTGGTTTACGGTCGTGTTAAAAGGCATGTTCGGGTACACATGGCAAGAGAACGCCGACGAGCTCATGCTTATCGTGGCGTACTTGCTTGGGATGGGTTCCAACGTCCTGGTAATGCTACAGACATTATTCGTGATCATTAGCAAAGATTGTATCGCATGCGAGGTCGATGCAAGCAATGTTCCGCCTACAAAGACCGGCTGGACCCACCCGTCCCACTTCCCACTCGACTTTTTGTTCAACCCGCGATAGCCCTATCCATCAATTCCGTATGCTCAGCCATTCTCATCTACTCTTTCTATCAAATGGGCGGACTGCAGGGATGCTGGAAATATTGGACGATCCCTGCCCTGCTTGTGGGGACCATCCTGCATCACGTCAGATCGCTGGTCCTCATTTTACGGCGCTCTATACACAACAGCAACAACAACGCGCCACCATGGCCCTTGACCCCATCCTTGTCTGATTCTACGCGTAGTGGATACATCAGTGGCATGTTGACGCTATCGGCACTATATGTCACTACGATCCAAGCCTTCACCAGCGACGGCTCGTGGATGTTCTGGCGTTACGGACTGCTTTACAATGCTGTGGGAACCGCATACGTCTCTATAGCGGTCACTTCTATCATCGCCTCCTACTCTGCTATCAGGACGCGCAAAGCAGAGCGGCGTGCGGCGTGCGTCCAGGAAGGTCACAAGTGGGGGTGCAGCCGCATAATCTGCTGGTCTTGGAGCCCTGAAGAACAAACGACCACGCCAGAGTTGGATTCCGCGGAGAAGGCGGGTGGAGATACTGCTGAAGGGGCAAATGGTGGGCAACTTGCCACGGTCAACGAGGCGAGCGCCATAGATGAGAAGGTCCGTCTTAGCCTTCTCAAACGGGCGCTGAAGGATGCGCATGGGATGCTGTAGGTTGCCTGCTAGAACTTCAGCGCCCCGAAATGCTGCCTCGAGAATGCGTTTGAAGCAGATTAGTGTATACACGAAAACACAAGTATTAGTGGCAGGTATGACGTACTGCTGCGTCCGTCCGTCCATGTCATCACTACATTCGCAGTTATGTTTATCAATAACTTGAAGTCGAGGGCATGTGAGGTAACATCACTTGGCAGACAAATAGGGTGGGGTGAGATCTGTGCTTGATCGTTGTATGGAGCCCCCGATCTCAGCATGGCGCAGCCGCCGCCGGCTGTTGCTCGAGAACAACGAGAAGGTCAGTCGGGTCGGGCATCGTCGGGCGTTCGGTCGGGCGCGCGGACAGTCTCCTCATGGGCTCCTCTTCAGCGAGGTCGAGGTTTTACTATCGCACAACATTATTCTGATTCAAACAGAGAGGACGGTATGCAGTATGTCGCAAAGCGTACGCAGGATGGTTGTGGCTATCGCCAAGCAGTGGTTCCGCGCAAGTCGAAGGGTCACACGAGTGTCTTCCCTCCCACCACCACCACGCTGCTCGATGCTCGAAGCTGATGAGCACAATACGAGTCTCTTCGCGAATGCGCGCGCCATTTGCAGCTGAATTTCGGGCATGAACGATAACGAGCACCTTGCCCTTCGCGTCCTTCGTCCCATTCGTCGAACCTGATGGCCGGGACACGGGATGACGCCCTGCTCACCGTCTTCTGAGGCAAGGGACGCCTGACGTCGGGATACATAACACCTGAGACGCAAATATCCATCCCCAACGCTCCCTGGCATCCATGGCGCGTCTCTCCGCGCTCGCCGCGCTCGCCGCACTTGGCGCCGTCGTGCATGCGCAGCCAAACCCGCAGGTGCAGAAGAATATCACGGCTGCTATCAAAGCGGCCGCGACGGGCACACCAATCAACCCCGTTGACTATACAAAATTCGTGAATCCTTTCGTAGGGACTGGTACGTCGGGATCCTTCTATCTGCTGTTGAGCCTACGTCTGACGATAGCTCTCAGACAACGATGGCGATGTCTGGTCAGTACTCCTTCACTACTTTTCTGAGCAGTATCCTTATATCGCGGCTGTAGCCCTGGAGCTTCCATTCCCTTCGGTATGGTCAAGCTCACGACAGATAACGAAGGCTACGCGCCCGCCGGGTACATCGTCGACCCGACTATGCGTGTGCGCGGCATCAGTCCCATGCACGACAGCGGTACCGGTGCTGGCAGTGGCTCGTACGGCAATTTCGAGGTCATGCCCCTCATCTGTTCAAAGGGTTGGCAGTCGTGCACGACGACGGTCAACAACCGCATGCGTTTCCGGAAGAACAACACCGATGGTGAGCTAGTTTATTTCCTTCCAGAAAACGGGATCTAACCGCCTCCTCCTAGTCGCATCACCCGGCTACTTCTCGTTGACCCTCAACAACAGCATTCAAATCGAGGCAACCAGTACTCGTCGTGCCGGTATCGAGAGGTTTACGTTCCCCAACGGCACCAAGCCCTATGTAGTCCTCGACTTGACCATGGACCTCCCGGACAGCAATGTCGGTGCTTCAATGACGATCGACCCCGACGCCGGACGCATCATGATGAGCGGCCAGTGGGGAACCTCATGGGGTCCCGGCAGCTATAACTATGTGCGTCGTCTCTTAACAAGACCCTCGAACTGTCGGCTGACATCCTTTCCCTAGTCTGCTTATGCCTGTTACGATCTCACCAACGGTGGCAAGCAGACCTTGGACGAGTACGGTGTTTGGCAGGGCGATGCGTATGTTGATTCGTCTTGATGCATAGGAATGGCACTGACCTGTCGACAGGTACCAATACGATGCTCGTGCGCTCGGGATGACCTCCCTCAACATGTCACAGAACTTGATTGGCAGCCAGTACGAAGCGGGTGCCCTCATCTCTTTCCTCGGGACACCAAGCCAGATTGAGCTTCGAGTCGGTATCTCGTTCGTTTCGACCGCCCAAGCCTGTACGAACATCGACGAGGAGATTGGGAACTCCACGTTTGCGGAAATCGAGACTCAAAGCAAGGAGCTGTGGAACGAGAAGCTCGGCCGTATCGAACTCGACCTTACGGGTACACCGACGAACGTGACCGAAATGTTCTACAGCAGCTTCTACCGCTCATTCCTGACACCGAACAACGCGACCGGTGAGACTCAGCACGAGTTCGCTGGTACCACGTACCCGCACTTTGACTCCTTGTGGGTTCAACATGTATCTTCAGATGAGATCATACTCACACATCTCTTCAGGTACTGCAGCTGGGACACCTTCCGCACATTCTACCCGCTCATGTCTCTTCACTCGCCCGAAGAGTTTTCGGAGATCACCAACAACTACATTGACGGATACCTCAAACGTGGATGGATGCCCGAATGTCGTGCAAACCACCTGCCGGGATGGACACAGGTGAGTTGTCTCGAGTTGTTATAGTGACGACAAGAGCTGAGCAAAAGCTTAGGGTGGCAGCTCGGCTGATCCGATCGTCGGGCACTTCGCGATGCTGTACCATAACGAGGCGGCAGCCCTCGGCGTGGACCTTAACACACTCTATGCAGCCCAGCTTGCGGATGCGGAGAACGAGCCACCCGAATGGAACATTCAGGGTCGCCAGGCGGACGCCTACAAGCGAGTTAACTCACTCAGAAATGTGACGTCTTTGCTTATCATCCTTGCAGCACGTACGGCTACGTTCCGACTAACGACGTCGATGCCGACCACGTCGGTCGCCGTACTCGTGAGGGAAGCCGCACGATCGAGTACGCTTTCGAGGACTTTGCCATTCGGTGTGTGACATATACACTCTGCTCTACATTCGGCACTGATCCAAGCTGTCCAGTCAAGTTGCCCTCCTCTTGAACAAGACGGATGATGTTGCCAAGTACACAAACCGCTCGTACAATTACCGTAATGTGTGGGACGAGAACGTTGTCAGCGACAACTATGCGGGCTTCTTCCAGAAGAGGAACATCAAGTACGTAGACGAGCGATATGAGCCATCTTAACCATATTCATCTATCTTCCCAGCGGCACCTTCATCAAAGTCAGCCCGAAGACGTGCTCTCCCATCGATAATGTTACGCAGTACTGTTCACTCCAACAGCCCAACTTGAGCGGCTTCTACGAGAGCTCTTCGTGGGAGTACAGTGAGGAGAACACCAATTCGTTGGAATGTGCACTAAGACTGACGGGCTGTATAGGCTTCTTTGCTCCTCATGACACGAACCACCTCATGGACCTGATGGGAGGTGCTGACGACATGGTCAAGCGTCTGGATCACTTCTTCAAGGCTGGTTACTTCAACGTCGGAAACGAGCCGAGCTTCCAGACGCCGGTCATGTACCACTATGCCAACCAGCCGACAAAGAGTGTAGACCGCATCCGCCAGGTCGTCTGGGACAACTTTGCACCTGGTGAGTTCTTCCGGTGACCTACGTGTGTGCGATGGCTGACTCGTACCGTAGTACCTGCTGGTCTGCCGGGTAACGACGACCAAGGTGCGATGGCAACTCTGCTCGTATTCCACCTTCTTGGCTTGTACCCAGGTGATTATCCTCCCCATATCCGTGAGAGCCAGATCTGATGAGCGCATTCAGTTCCCTCGAGCTCGCAGTACCTGGTTCTTTCGCCGTTCACGCCAAAGTACACCATCCACAACCCGTACCTTGGTGTCTCCACGACCGTCACCGTGGTTAACTTTGACGCAAACTCTATCCGGCGCACGATCCCTGTCGGCTCGGCCGCATACGTCCAGGCGGTGATGATCAACGGTGCCCCTGCTGCGTCAACGTGCCACATCGACTTCTACGACACGTTCCGCGTTGGTGGAAATGTTACGATCGTGCTCACCGCGGACAAGGATGCGGTTGGTGCGTGCAATGGGACCGTCCCTGACTCGCTCTCGTCGGGTAAGTGCATGTGTGCTCTTGTAAGCTTGTCAAATGCTAATGCCTCACACAGGTGGCTTTGCGGTCGCTAGATAAGACAAGTTATGATAGTAACGAAACAATGTATGCTTATAGGATGAATCAATCTTGTGTCACCGACCAGTTCAATGAGTGGAGGGAAGCGAGTAAGTTAGATAGGCCACTTGAGTTTAGTCACGTGGGAGAAACGCCTTTTGTCCTCTTCCCACCATCTCGCCTCGCACCATGACTTCTGTCTCTGGGCTCAGAGAGATCGAAATCGAGATCGAGGCGATGGAACTCCAGTTGATCCTCCTGAAACGACGAAGAAATAGCTTGCTGCCCATAGGTCGCCTGCCCTCTGAACTCTTGGCGAGCATATTTCTAGCGTTGGAACGCGACCTTGGTCCGGTTTATGATCGAGTCTTCTCCTGCAGCTTGTTCAACAAGAGTTGGCCTTGTGTTTTGCGAGTGTGACATCACTTTCGAACAGTTGCAATCCAGACACCAATGCTTTAGAATATTCAGGACTTTTCTGGGATGGCGACGCCAGAATGGCGGAAGTTGTGTGCTTCTCGAAGCTCTGGTATCCCCACCCGTATATGCATCAACGAAGTGGCACATTCGAACCATCTATCACGCGCATGCGAAGCGTCGGTTCTGGGCAACGCCGTCCACGCAGATGTACTGAACCTGTCTGCACATCACCTGCGTGTGTTGAGCATTTACTCGAACACCACTGCGGACGAAGACGACCGCTCCACATTTAGCGTCACCCAATCCTTTCTTGGAGGCACCACAGCATCACTCAGCCATCTAGAAATGTTTGGCGATGCGATTAGGCTGACCGCGGCTTCATGCATGCCATCGTTACGCCGCCTAAATCTTATAGGTGTCCAAATTCCTGGTGATTTCAGAGTCTTGGCCGGTGTTTTGGGAAATTCTCCATTCCTCGAAGAATTACTCTTTCGTATGATCTGCTTCGAGTTCGAGGACGGTGCGATAGGCAATGTCGATTCGACAAACACTCACGCACCCAAACGAGTCACAATGCCGCGTCTGGAGGCTCTATTGCTCGAAGACACATCAACCGCAGTATTGAACCTCGTCCGACTTGTGACAATGCCATCCCAGGTTCTGAGACTCGAGATCACGAAGACGGGCTGGTGGAGTTGGCCAAATCCTGCATACGATTGCTTACATCAGGACTATCTTTCTTTTGCTCAGTCGCAGTCACCTCATGGAACTCTGGATCGGGGTGTTGTCACCATAGGCACAGATAAGCATGATTCCGTTTACGATTGTGACTCTATTCCCGACAGTATTGCGTTCGGCCCGCAATTCATATGGGACGACTTGGAGACTCCGAGGCCGGCTGGCTCCTTCAAATTCGAATGCCAAGTCTGGGGAGACGAGGCTTTTCTCGATCATGTTACTGCGTTTCGCATCAAGGGATCTGGATATCGCCCTATCATGGCTGATCCGAACGGCAAGGCCCCGTCTTTCCGCAACGTGGACACCATCATTTTGGACACGCTCGAGGATGACTGGGTTACGTCTGACGTGAAAAGTTGGCTCCTTGAACAGGAGGGACGCATCAAATGTGTTGAGTTTGAACATTGCTCTCCATGTTTCTTGCCATTCCTCGATGAACTGCGGGCGGAGGGCATGATTGTTCCTCAGGTGGTGTGGAAGTGACGAATAACTGCAGATATATGCGCACGAGTTACGCGCTGTGGATATCGTTGTGTAGT
Source organism: Limonomyces culmigenus (assembly GCA_002233555.1). Lineage (NCBI taxonomy): Eukaryota > Fungi > Basidiomycota > Agaricomycetes > Corticiales > Corticiaceae > Limonomyces > Limonomyces culmigenus. Next base: position 16,947 of record LCTX01000964.1, on the reverse strand, counting down.
AAGGAAGTAGGCTGTACGATAGTTATGTCATTCCCGAACGATTTAGAAAGAAAGTGAGAGGGTGCCGACGGAGGCTTTCGGGAGACGCCACGCGATCCATCCCGCAGATCGGTCGCTTTCCCACACCGCCTGCACACCAAATCTTTCGACTGTTGGTCTGCATGCCCACCGTTCCCCACATGCTACACAACGCACATGCATTGCTTGCGGACATCGAGGGCGAGATATCCTCGCTCGAGGCCGAGCTCGTGCGCCTGAAGCGCCGGCGCAACGCGCTCCGGCCCGTCTGCCGCGTGCCGACCGAGGTGCTGGCGTACATCTTCAGGCTTCTCCAGAATGCGTGCGGCGGCGCGAGGGCAGAGCGGCGAGACGGCCCCCTCGCAGATGGCAAGTGGTCGCGGATGATGCTGGTGTGCCACCGCTTCCGATCACTCGCTGTGGGCACCCCCTCGCTCTGGGATGCCGTGGACTTTTCTGAAGAAGGGGGATCGCCGGAATGGAGGACGCTGTGCCTTACACGCGCGGCAGACGTACCCCTTCATATACGGTTCAACCGCCAGCTCGGGGCTCCCCTGTTCCGGCGCGCATGGAAGGCTGAGATCAGGGAACGCAGGGCACTGGAGGCTGTAGACTTGAACGCGCCGGCCCCCGACCTGCAGGATCTGGTGGTGCTGCTCCACTCTGCGGAACACCCGCTCAGCATCACCCCCTATTTTCTCGGAGGGCATGTGCCGCTCGTGCACCTCGAGCTGGCCGGCCACTACATCGTGCTGGACAGCACCCCGGAGATGCCATATCTCCGCTCGCTCGAGCTGCGGACGATCAAGATGCAGGACAGCTTCGCGTCGCTCGCCGGCCTGTTTAGAAATGCGCCGATGCTGGAGGAGGTGTGGCTCGATCGCCTGCACCTCGCCGACTCGATGGCCGTCATGGATCCTGATCTGGTGGTCCCGATCGCGCAGGTAGCGCTCCCGCACCTGAAGACACTCCGGATTCAGGATCGGCCAGCAGAGGCGTCCGTACTCGTGCGGATGCTGCCGGTGCCTTCCACGGCGTTCGGGGTCCACGTATTTGCCCGCCACATCACAGAGGTCAACCTGACCACGAATCACGTCCACGTCTACGAGGCGTACCTGGCGTTCATCAGCGCTATGCCGAACGCCGAGGAACTCAGCAAGGGCAGTATGACCGAGGACACCGTCACGGTCCTCAACACCCTCCACTTTGGCCACACGGGCCAGGACGACCTGGCCTTCGACCGGCACCTCAACCGCCCGGCCTGCTTCTGCGCGATCAACTGCAAGCCCGATACCCCACACTCCCTGCTCGAGAACGTGCACATCATGCGTCTGACGAACGGAATCAAGCGGCGCAACGCCATGCATGGCTCCCACCTCTTGCCGCACCTGCGCGCCCTCATTCTCCACAACCTCACGTGGATCCAGGATCACTACCTGCCCGACGTCAACAACTGGCTCACACAGCAGGACGGGCGCATCCAGCGCGTAGAGCTGCAGAAGTGCAGCGCAGACATGCGGTCCTTCCTGACGATACAGGAGCTGGTGCCGACGGTGGTGTGGGAGGACTGACTAGAGTAGAAGCGACATGTATAGATCTAGAAGTAGAGGTGCACATTTCATAGACGCTCACGGGTTGTCCCACTTGATCTTGCGCGCGTACTCGCGGATGTTGCTGACGACGTCGTCCTCGATCTCCGCGCCCACGCCGGTCGCGACCTTGACGATGATCTCGTTGAGGCGGGTCGAGCCGAGGATGTCGACGTGGTCGCTCGTGTTCGCGCCGCCGCGCGGCATCGTCACCGTCGGGTTGTGCGGCAGCTGCGGGCTCGTCAGTGCCATCTACGTTATGCATGCGGAACACGCACCTCGACGGTGACGACCTTGATCCCCGCGGGGTTGTAGCGCTTGCGCTGCCAGCCATCGACGCACATCGCGCCGAGGCTGAGCAGGCTGACGGTGCCGTCGCCCTCGCCCATCTTGACGCCGTTGACGACGGGCGGGCGGGCGCCCGCGTCCGTGTACTCGGCGTCGATCCAGCTCGTCCGCGCGCGCGGCAGCGCGCCCGTGTCGTGCGCGTCCGCGCCCGCGGCCGCGCGCAGCTCGTCCTTGTCCGCGTCCTCGTGCGCGTCCTCGACCATCTCGTCATCCGCGCCCGCGCCGCGCGCGTACCAGTACGAGCGCTCCGTCTCCTTGCCGACGCCGTACACGCAGAAGATCTTCATGCTCGGCGCGCGCGGGAGCTGCACCTCGAGCGGGTTCGTCCACGTGCGCGGGTCCGCGCCGTTCTTCTCCAGCTGCTTCTCTCTATGTTCCAGGCCGGTCGAGTAGTTCCCGCGCATCATCCGCCGGAACGCGGCGGGCGTGCGCGCGAGGATCCACGCGCCCGCCGCGCCCGCGGTCATGTTCGCCGCGTCGCCGGCCGTGTCCAGCTCGGTGTCTTTGGCGGCGAGGCCCGCCCACGCGCTCGCGCGCGCGAACAGGCCGTCCGGCGCGGGGACGGTGGTGTTGGGCGCAGTGGCGTTGCCGTCGGAGAGCGCCTGGCGGAAGGAGACGAAGTGGCCGTGCGAGTGCGTCGCGTGCGGCGGGTCGTCCGGCGCGCCACGCTCGTCGCCCCACACCGCCGCGCCGCCCTTGATCCACATGCTCGCGCCGCCCGCCCAGCTGAGGAACAGCTTCTGGCGCTCGCGCTTCGAGAAGAAGCGCTCCATCACTGGCCCGTCAGCTTCCTCTCCTGCCTCTCCTCCCTTACCTACGCACCGTACGCGCCGGCGGGGTTGAGCTGCACCGTGTCCTTCATCTCGCCGGAGAGGTACGCGGCCATCGCCTTCGCCACGCCCTGCTCGCTGTCAGTAGGTGGTGAGCGGGAGGGGGAGGGGGGACGTGCGAGGTGTGTGCCCGCGATGGTGATGAGCGACTCGATGTGGTCCTGCGGGCGTGTTAGGCGGGGGAGGGGCAGGAGCGAAGGAGCGGTACCTCGCACCACGTCGGCCCGCCCTTGCCGTGCGCGGGCGACTCGACCCACTTGAAGCTGCGCGCGTCAGCTTGTACACACGCACACACGAAAGCGCGGCGGACGCACAAGTACTGTGGCGCGCGGGGGCGCGGTCAGTGGAGGGCGGACGACGCACGGCCACGGGGACTGCTCACGAGCATGACCTGGTGACGGTCAGCGGGGCACGCGCGCAGGCGCAGGCGGGGGCGGGGGACGCACGGTGCTGCCCATCGAGTGCGCGGCGATGACGACCTTCTGGCCCTGGCGCGTCCTGCGTTTGTGCGTGAGGAGGGGACAATAGGGGATAATGGGGAGGGGAGGGCGCACTTGAAGCCCTCGATCATGACCTTGAGGCGCGAGAAGTAGCCGTCGCGCTCCTCGAGGTTGTGGTACGACAGGCGCCAGTCGTACGGCGCGAGGTACTGCCGTCCTTATCAGAGACCGAGGGGCGCGGGACGGGCAGGGGCGCACGAGGTTGTTCGTGTCGTAGTTGACGACGGCGAGGTTCTCGACGATCTTGGACCAGAGCCAGTAGCCCTGGATGAAGCTGCTCGCGGCCTCGATGCCCTCGGCCGCGCGGACCTTTGCGCCGGGCGGGTCGAGCCCCGTGTGCGGGTCGAGCGCCATCGCCGCGAGCCACGTCTCGCGGTTGAACATCACGAGCGACAGCATGTGCGCGCCGCCCCACACGCGCGCTCTAAAAAACTCTCTGTGCTCCGGCGCGGTGCTCCACGACTCGAGCCCCGTGCTGATGATCCCGGGAATCAGGACCACGGGGAACTTGGCGGACAGGTTGCGGGCCCGCGCGTCGCAGCCGACGGAGAACTCGCGCCCGTCCGTGTTCAGCTTCCACACCTCCGGGATCTGCACCGCGGAGCGCAGGCGCAGCCACTCGGCCTCGACGCGCGCAAAGTCGAAGTTGAGCTCCCAGCCCGGCATGTCTGCGAGCAGCATCGAGGGCATCGCGGGCAGGTGGTGCGCGGGCACGAACGCGAGTGCGCACAGCAGGCCGACTGTGATGTTGTCAGTATACGGGCGGCGGGGCGACGGGGGGACGGACAGGTGAGCCCGACAGGGAAGATGAAGCGGAAGCGGCGGTACCACGGGTGGTGGTGGTGCCGGTGTTTCTGCTGCGAGTAGTGGGTGAGTGGACCTGCAGATGGCGAGGGCGGCGGCATACGTTTTGCGCGGTGGCGGCCGCGATCGAGTGGTTCAGCTGGGACTTGAGCGCCGCCACCTCGGCCTCGCTGTCCGCTGGGGTGCTGTCCGCCGGTTGCGCGCCCTTGCGCTTGTGCGCCGGCATCGGGGAGAGAGTGAAAGGATCCGCGGAAGACCTCAATGTCGAAAAATCTCACGCGGGGCCAGGACCCTCTCGCCTCGAGGCGGCCTGCGTGTCCGCGTCCATGGTCCCTCGGAATAAGAAATCCCCAGGTCTGTCTCTCCCCCGATGGAGCTGATCGTGCGCTGTGCGTTCGCGCTGCTGTGCCGCGGCTTCCTCCACGTCCTCGCGCTCTCGCGCACCGCCGCGGGCGCCGCGTTCCTGGGCGCCGCCGAGGCGCTGCTCGCGCACGACGCCGACGCCGACGCGTACGCGCTCCTCGCCGCGCGCCTCGTCCTCGACGCCGTCCTCGCCGGCCCGCGCGCCGCCTTGCTCACGGGCGTCTGGGCCGCGCTCGGCGCGCTCGCGCTCCCCGCACTGCTCCCGCCCGCGCCGCCGCCGCGCGCGCCGCGCCGGCGCGAGCGCTCGTACTCACCCCCGCGCCGACGACGTGTGGCGGAGACACACGCGCGCACCCCGCCCGGCAGCAAAAGGAAGGACATCGCGGGGTGGACGGCCGCGGTGGGCGGGAGCGACCCCGAGCAGCCGCGCACGCCGCCGACGACCGTCGCCGCGACGCCGCGCTCGCTGCGCATCGGGACGGAGACAGACATCTCTGCGTTCGACATCGACGCGAGCGACACGCTGTCGTCCGTGTACGCGAGCGCGATCGTGCCCGCGACGGCGGTCGTGCGTGCGGCCAGCACTGTGGCGCCATCAACGTACGAGAGCGTGCTCGCGCCGCCGTCGACCGTGCGCATGCTCCGCCCGCGGCACGCGATCCCGACACCGGACCCGTCCGACTCCGACGACGGCTCGTCGCTGCTCTCGCGCCCGCTGCGCACGTACGCGAGCGAGTCTGCGCTCGGCGCGCTCCCCGAGGCGGAGGAGCCACCCCCGCGCGCGCTGCTAAACCCCGCGCTGCCGGACCCCGCACAGCTGCGCGACCCCGCGAGTCCGCCCCGGCCGCGCTCCGCGTCGCCCACGCCGACGTCCCGGCCCGGCTCGCCACGCGTGCTCTCGCCGACGCCCTCGCAGCCCCGCTCGCTCGCCTCCTCGCGCCCGCACGACACCTCGTCCTCTTCCCAGCTGCACACCGCGACGTCCACGACGCCCGTGCCCTCTCCGCCCGGGAGCCCGAAGCGGTCTGCTGACCCGAAGCGGCCCGCCAGCCCGAGCCGCACGGCCTCACACCTCACGGAGGCGTACGTCCCACTGCCCCCGACGAGCAGCGTCTCGCGCCTCACGGAGGCGTACGTTCCGCCCGCGACCCCTGCGAACGTCCCGACCGTGGCCGACGTGGAGGGTCTGCCGCCGTCTCTCCCGCGGACGCTCACCGAGGCCTACATCCCCCCACCGGCGACGACGAGCACTCTCACCGAGGCCTACACCCCCCTGCCCACAGCCAAGCAGACGGCCAACACCAAGGAGGCCTTACCTCCGACGCCCACGCCGCCACCGCCCCCCGCGCGCAGCCCAAGCGCCTTCACAGAGGCGTACGTCCCGCCCGCGCCGGAGAGCGTCGTGTCCTCCGTGCTCGTCACCGCCTCGGAGCACACACCCGTCCCCTCGGAATCAGACGCGCCCGTGCCCGTCCTCGCATCTGCGGTGCCGACGATCACGCGGCGCTCCGCGGCGAAGAAGCCGTCGCTGTTCGACGCGCTCGCCGAGCCGCTCGTGCCCGTCCCCGCGGAGAAGCCCGTCCTCGCGCGCAAGGCGTCCAAGCTCACAGAGCCGGCACCGGAGACGCCGGCCCTGTCCCGCAAGCAGAGCGCGCGGTCGAAAGCGGAGATCGCCCCGGAACCAGTGGTGGTCGCGGCTGTGGAGACGCCTGCGCTGTCGCGCAAGCAGAGTGCGCGCTCCAAAGCGGAGGTCCCTCCCGAGACTGCAGCGGACCCACCCGCTCTCAATCGCAAGCAGAGTGCACGGTCCAAGGCGGAGGGCACGGCAGACCCGCCCCCACTCGCACGCAAGCGCTCGAAAGTCGACGCCCCGGAGACCGCTGCATCCCCGCTGGCCCGGCGGTCCAGTAAGGCCAAGGCGTCCACGGACGTCAGCGCCGTCCCGTCCGCACCGGCGCTCACGCGCAAGCCGAGTAAGTCGCGCGCAGATACCCTTGCGCGCCGCGCCAAGTCGTCCGCCTCGCTCGCCGCGCCACCCTACTTCTCGTCCGAGGCGGACGACCCGCCCGCGCGCCGCACGAACGCGAACCCCAGGCGCGCGCCGTCCGACACGCTCACGTCCGGCAACGAGGGCGCGTCCGGCTCGGACTCGGAGGCCGTCGACAGCGGGCTAGACGAGTGGCGGCTCTCCTCGCCGTCCGTCGCGTCCTCGACGGAGGAGCGGCCCGCCGCGCAGACGCTCGCCGCCGCCGCGAGCGCCCTCCTCGCACCCCCCGCGCCTCCCGCGTCCAAGGCGGCCCGGTCAGTCCCCCCGCCGGACGATTACTTCGGCCCGGCCGCGGCTGACGCCGCCACAGCAAGCGCGGCGCCCCCTGGTGACGCCGGCGGGAGCGCGGTCGCGCGCCTCTCCGGCGGGCTCTTCTCCGTCGCGAAGCGCGCGCTGCTCGGCGGCGGCAAGGGCAAGAGCTACTCGGGCGCCGCCGCCGCCGCGCCCGCGCGTGCCCGGTCCCCGCTCGCGGTGCCCGCCGCCGCGCGCAGGCGGCGCACGCAGTCCGTCGCGTCGGACGCGACGAGCGTCGCGAGCGCCGTGTCCGCGGCGGACCGCGGCACGCTGCTCGCGCGCGCGGAGGCGCTGCGCACCAAGGCGCGGGCGGAGGAGGACGCGCGGCGGGCGCTCGAGGACGAGCGCTACCGCGCCGTCGGCGAGGGCCGCGCGTGGGACGCCGTCGCGCTCAAGGTCCGGCGCGACCAGGCGCGCGAGCGCACCGCGCGGCTGCATGCGCGGGCCGAGCGCCGCTTTGTGCTCGGTCAGTGGGCTGGGCTGCATCGACTGGGCTGGCACTGATGGGGGGACGCAGCGCACAACATCAACCAGTCTGGCCACGTCCTCGACGTGCATGGGCTTAAGGTCCCGGAGGCGAGGGCGCGCGTCGAGCGCGCGCTCCGGGACGCGCTCGTCGCGGGCGCGCCGCGCCTGCGCGTCATTACCGGCCGCGGGAATCACAGCGTCGACAATGTGCCCGTGCTCAAGACGCGGATCACCGAGGCGATGGCCGAGTACGCATGGCCCGTCTGGCGGACGGGGGATGACGCTGACGGTGCTCGTCTAGGTACCACATCCCTATCAGGCAGCACCCGACCAACCCCGGCGAGCTCTGGATCGAGCTCACCTCGGGCAGCACGCCGTCGTAGGCCCCGCACGTTCGCCTTGTCTTTGCTCTCTCGCTCGCTGTCGTCTTTTCTTGCTTACTCTCCTTGCTATCATACTGCTCCTGTCCCATCCACGCCCTCACCTCACATCCACATACCAACTCTGCATTTCGGCTCATGACTATACCATGATGTAACCAAAAATTCGAGGCATCTGTGTGTTCGCCTTTCTCATGACCAGAATACCTCTGTAACCATCTGCATTGATCCTTTCAAGACCTGAGTGTTCAGCTTGCGAGTTGACCTGCTCTCTCCTGAATCCATGCCTCGAGGCCCTGGAGGACCACCTGGGGTGGGTATCTGATATCGCATACTTCTAGGCACTGGATGAGGTCGAAGATCGGGTTGGGGCCTCGAAAAGAGCTGCCACTGCCCCATCAATGTGATGCAAAAGCTCGGTAAAGGATGTTGACGACTCGGTGGGTGATCTGGAATGGATAGGCGGCTCTGACAGTGAGAGTCACCGTTGCGGTTGCTGTCACTGTCAGTCTTTCCCTCTGCAAATAGTGCAGTCATCCATTAACTTATTCATACATATATGGTGTTCATACAAATGGTCGATTCCAGCGAGCCGCTATACTCGGTGGATGACTTGCCCTCTCCTAGTGGTGATGTCTAGGAAACTCTCGTCGCCGCTCGCCTTGCTGTCCGCCCTCTCGTGCACCATCAAGTTCGCCATGCGCCCCCCTCCAATGCGTGTATCTGTTCCGTACGTGTGCTTGAACTCGAGGGGAGGTAGCACTGTCTCACTCGGCGTCACCCGGTTCTGCTCAGATGGCGCGTTGTGTGCAGAGTTCCAGACTGTAGCTTGCAGTCAGACCCACGACGACCAAGATGTAGCGAAAGATGAGACTCACCGGTGGCAAAGACAACACCGAAGATGGTGACGTACGTGTTTACGGGAACGACGTATATGATGTCGAGCTTGTTTCCGCACGTGAGGATCGCGATGAGAGCGATGTTGAACAATACTGGGAAGACGAAGTTGCCGAGTGCGATGAAGAAGAGCGTACGAATGCGGCCCGCGACCGAGTCTAGATGATACATTATTCACAGATGATTCCGAAAGAGAAACGGGGGACTTACCTCGCGAGCCATCGCTCATGCGGCCCGACGTTTGAGCGCCAGCAAACCCGGATCTGAGCTTCCAGAGGAAAAGGCAGGAGACATATCTGCAAGCCGTCAGTTACTCTGCCGCAAACAGAAGCCCATGTAACGAACAAGTGATCCACGAGCTCACAGGCGAACTCCGCTACGAGCATGTTGTTGCTCAGAAGCCCGAGGTTCATCGTCGCGTCCTGGGTGGGGTTGCTGACATTCATGACCGTTGGTGCATACTGTGCGATACTTGTCACAATGAGGGCGAGACGTGCGGCCTTGATGATGGTAGGAACCGAGAAGACGCCCACGAACTTGCGCGTCGAGGTCACCGCGAGTGGGAAGACAGCAAAGAGGCGAACCAGCAGTGCGAGATCGACGACCCACGTCGCGAGTGACAGCACCAGCGGGAACGCAATGTAGACCTGGCGCGGGACTCCCGCGAGCGGATTGAAAAGGACCCTAAGCTAGTAGGAATGAGCATTGAGAAGTCTTTTTGGATAACTTATCGAGAGTGGACCCACTATGATAGAGATGTCCCAAACTGCCATACCCAGTCCGATTATGATGTCGAAGAAGACAATCCAGAACAATGGCGCGCGACGGAGACGTGGTGTGGAGAAGTAAAGGAGCGTGAGAAGGATCGGGATGAGCATCGCGCCAAAGACGGTGTGGACCATGAGCAGGCCGATGATGGGGCGCATCTGTTGAGCGAACGCGGAGATGAGCTCTCCAAGGAGCCCGGCACCAGACGATGAGGACATGGCTGTAGAAGTCGAAGGGAACGATCGTCAAGAATGACTGTAGCGAAAGAACGCCAAGTGTCGAGCGCAGAATCCGAGGGGGACCTTATATCGGTTGCGCACCAGGCATGCATGGTCGTGTCAAGGAATGCTGACAGGAAATGACGGCGGGGAAGGCACCCCATCCTTCGTGAGGAGATGAGCAGTGGCGTGAGCGTCGATGCATCGACGAGTGTCAGGCGGGACACAGAAGGCGCTGAAGAACAGCAACGACGCACAGCCTTGGCCATTGGATCAATCATGGCGAGGCTTCGAGGGAGCCTGAAGCATGAGCGGAGGTTCGACGTAAGGTGGTGTGTCTAATTGATGGTGAGCTATCGAAGGGCATGTCATTGTCAGTGCCGGTCGTGTATCAGCTGGGATGGTGATGCGGCCGCGCACCTCGGAAGTGGGTCGGTTATCATGATCCTCGAAAGCTTTGACCGCATCCAGATATGTGATTAGACCCGGTGACTTATGAATAGAGTGTGGAATTAGAAGCGGCGTTGGTAGAGTCGTTGACGATGACGAAGTGGACAAACAGCAAGCTCCGGGGCGAGTTGGCCGAGGGCGGCATCTCGTGAGGTCTGATCCCAAAGCTGGACATCAGACTTCACATTCAGCACGCATATCGCCAAGCCAGGAGGGCAAAATTGATAGAGCAAGGCTAGTATTTCCACTGCGAGGGATGGTGTAGACTCGGTAGACGAATCAAGGTCGTGGTCCGAGGACAAGGGCGGCGGGCCGCCACAGTTCGCACTCTGCTCTTACCACCATGGACACTTCGACCCCCACTACGACTCGCGTACCGCGGTCATTCCCTCCACTCTACCAATCGCAGGGCAACGAGGGTGCCGACCGACTTGCGTTCTTTCACATCCTCGAGCGGCTCAAGGCGCGCCGTTCGCCCGCGCGGCGTCCGCCCAGCGTTTAACTAAATGCGCGCAGACGGAGAAGCGGACGGGCTGGGTCGACAACAGTGTATGCACATGCACTATCGAGTGCCACTTGTACACTTACCTGACTCGAAACCCGGTAGATCGCGCCCGTGGAGAGGTACAACCCTCATTCATTCGGCATACGCACCATCCCCCGCTGACGGCTGCTTGCGTAGCATCGCGGATCACATGCACCGGATGGCCGTCCTCGCACTCTGCAGTGCCGATACCTCGCTCGATGTTGGAAAGTGCGTGCAGCTCGCAGTTGTACACGACCTCGCCGAGGCGCAAGGTGTGTTTCCTTCAGCTTTCATCTCTGCCTCGCTCTGACGCGCTATGCAGTCGGAGATATCACGCCGCACGAGGGCATCTCCAAGGTGGACAAGCACCGGATGGAAAAGGCGCGTGCGTGTGCACGCTTACGCGCCGACGCGTGAGCTGAGGCGACGCTCTCATAGGGGGCGATGGACAACTTCGTGCGCGAGATGCTGCATGATTCGCCGCCCGCAAAGCGCATCATGGCTCTGTACGAGGAGTACGAGGCCCAGGAGACCGCTGAAGCACGTTTTGTGAAGGGTGTGTGTACCGCCTGTCGCCGTCCTGCTATGGCTGACGCTATAGCTAGACCTCGACCGCTTCGAGATGGGACTTCAAGGTTGACTACCTTTCTCAGTTGCTTGCTGAGACATAGTAACTGACCATAACTGGACAGCGTCCGAGTACGAACGTACACACGGCAAGAATCTGCAGTCGTTCTTCAACTCCAGCGTGCCGCACCTACGCCATCCGGAGGTCCGCAGCTGGGGCGCCGATCTCTTAGTAGAGCGTGAGGCTCGCAAAGGCTGAAGATGCAAACTTACAGAGTAATATATCTCAGTCTTCGCTATTCATGCCACCGTACGAATACATGTACAGGCCTACCCAGGCCTGAATCTTTGGAGAACAAGTACCCCTGCCTTCCGATTCGTACGCCGTCGTAGGCCCCGCGCGTCCGCCTTGTCTTTGCTGTCTCACTCGCTGCCTTCCTTTCTTGCTCACCCTCCCTGCTATCCATCGCTTCCCGTCACATCCACGCCCGCACTTCACGTCCACATACCAAGTCTGCATTTCAGCTCATGACTAGACACTGTTGTCATTGAGCAAAATCATGCCGTGTTTTCTCTCTCTCGATCCCATGCTCAATCGTGTCACGTCAACCAGATCACCTCTGGGACCATCTCCTTCAATCTGGCCATAATCCGGGTGTTCGGCTCGCCGCATTCTACGAACTTCATCAGCTTGAGTTGGCCCGCCTTCTCTTGGATCCATGCCTCGAGACCTGGAGGACCACGCGATTTCGGTATCTTGATCCCACGCAAAACCAAAGTGTTCAGATGGGGGAAACGGTGTGATCTCCAGATTGGATCAAGTTCTCCCAGCGATGATGGACGTCTCGATACTTCCAGGCAGCAGATGGAGTCGAAGATTGGGCCTAGAGCAAAAATAGGATTTACTTTCATCTTCAGATAGCAGGTACGCCCCTGGGCACTTAAAGCACCGACTGGGAAAGACGCCCCAAGACTGATTATTTCGCCTCCGCGTTCAGTTGTGGCGATCCGACCCTGCCTGAACATATCCAGTTCTTCTGTCGACTGGAAAAAGGCGGTACACTCATCGTATACCAAGTGGTGCTTGTCTGAGAGGCTAAACGGCCATTCGTCCTTGACGTTTACACTTTGAGACGGTCGTGCAATGGAATCCATTACCCACAGCCAATCCGAATGAGATCTATTACAGCGTGTAATGCGACTCTTATGTAATGGATTCCATCTCGTAGGCTTTGCACAAGCTGTAATGGATCGCATTACCAGTCGACTTGACATATGTGCGCACACGACTTGACCCTCGACCACCATCACCGACGTCGACATCTCACCTCCGTCACCTCACGCTCTGCGAGCTCATGACTGCTGGCATCTGCTCGGTATGGCCGGGCTCGTGGTGACGAATAAGGACTCCGGGGATCGTGAAGCGTGCTGTAGGATAGACTCATTGCTGAGTCGATGGCCAATGGATGCTGCATGCGCGACTACTGGTGCTTACATTCTCTTTACCTTGCACCACACATATTGCGCTGACACTCGAGCTATTTTGTCTATGTTAGGACGCCCGGGAGCTGGGATATTCAACCCAACCATTTCATCACAGACGCTCGAGGTGCAACCTTTCCTCGACACCTGTCCCTCTCTCCCTTGAAGTTCTCCGTCGGACACCTGCACAAACACTCTCCATACCTGCAGGGATGGACATTCGCGTCAGCCAGCTCGTCAAAGACGACCCGCTGTAGGTGCGGCTGCGGCCGCCCGCGGAGAGCGCGTTGTCGACGGTGTGCTTGTCCGACCCGCCCGAGCCGCGCACGCCCGCCACTCGCTTCTCATTCCGCCCGACCTATCAGCCCGAAGTGCCCTCGGCCCGATCGGCCGCCGATGTGGTCTCGCGGAGAGCACGCCTCCGTCGTCTGCGTCCTCGGTCTCGCCGGAGCCCTCGCGCGCCCTCGCGAAGCACGCACATGCCGCGCGTACTCGTGCGCCAGCCGTTGACGGCGCGGCTTACGCCTGCGCCGCCCGCGTCGCACTGCTCTCGCCGACGCCGCTCGACCGCCCGGGCGGCGTGAGCTGGCTCTCGTTCGCGAACGTCTCCTCCCTCGACTCGCACGGGCACATCATCGACACATTCTCACCAGGGTTCGGGCGGGGACTCACGGGCGAGTCTATCCTAAGGCAGAAGGCTTGCATGAGTAAGTTTTGTGAGCAGAGCGGCCCACACTTGGCGAAGTGAACTGTTTTCAAAAGCCAATATATGCTGTGCAGTCACGTGTATTCCAACGGATTGATAGTTTATCGGCTTAAAGCGTCATAGTGCAGGTTAAAGGAAAAGGTCGATGGTTCGATTACTGGAACGTTCAACTGCGCAACAGCCAGGTCGCATCTCACAGGAGCAACGAGGTCCAGTTTTTTTGTTGCTCATTTGCTTTTGGGTATGTTCTAGGTCGGTACACCACTCGTAGCGGTCTTGGGAGTCTCAGGACAATGAGGAGCAACAGTCAAGCGGCCGCCATGTGTCTGGATGTATCCCATTACATGACGAAATGTATTCCATTACATGATGCAATGACCCTTGTAATGGACCTGTCCTAAAGTGCACTGCAATGCATTAGATGGTGCACTGGATTTCATTCCACCCGTGTATGAGAGCCATTGCACGCTGCACTCAGATATACTACATCTTACAATCGAAGTCATTGCACAGTGTAATGACTTCACGCAATGAAATCCATTGCAACACAGGCCCATAGTGTTATGCCCAGACCACTAGACGGCATTGATAAGAGCCTGATGAATAATGAGGCTTCTGCGGCTCCAACGTCCATGACCAGAGTCCTGAGATGAGGTAGCATCACTCGGTTGGAGATGACCAGGATCTTATGAGGGTCTGAGTTCTTCAGAACCACCGAGTGTAGAGATAGCTCCTCTAACATACTCGTAGTCTCGAAGAAGGCGGCAATGACCTCAACACCATCTATGCCGACGTGGTTGAGAGTCAAACGGCGCAAAGACGGGATCCGTAGAGCACTGGTTAACGAGCGACACCGCCTGGTAACTTCACCATGGGAGACCCTTCGATGACGAGGTCGGTAAGATTCACAGGCGATCCCCCGAGGAACGTTGACGTGACTTCTGTCTTCTGGTCCGAGTTTGTGCTTTCTTGAATGAGCCGGAGAGACTGAAGATGTGGCATGTATGCATTAATGATGTTCGTATTCTTGGGACCAAGCCAGATCTCGGCCATGCGTGTGCGCTGTAGAAAAGCGATACTTGTTGTCGTGCTTGCGCCTACGAAGAGCCGAACACACAGGCCGTTGATGATAGCTCGGCTGGCCAGTAACTCTCTCCATTCCCTGCGCTTAGATCGATCCGAGCGACTGTCCAAATCAATCACACTCCACAGTACGGGCGTCTGTATCGTCACCATCCGAAAATGTGTGCAGACTGAGAAGATCCGATGCCATACTGTAGACCTATGAGGAAACAAGGATTGAGATTCATAAGAGTCATAGAAGTCTTGGAATACTATAAAGACCTCGGGCAAGACCTCAGACGAAAGGCGGCAGACTGGCATCAGTGCATTCCGCTGTGTCCTGAGGCAAGTGATCTCCTTCTCTAGAGCGAGTATTTGGGCATCGATATCGGCAGCAAGGGAGCTGATTGACATGTTCAAGCCGGGTGTATCAAGAACCTGTGTTTTCTATGCACTGCAGTCTCGTAGTACGACGACACTTGGACCGTGGTGGCAGCAAGAGACAAAGGGCTCGTTTTGCACGTGCCAGCGCGCGTAGGCATGCCAGCCTGGACTGATGTGGCTGTGCCCTTCGTGCCTTGTGTTCGGCGAGAATCCACTTGCACAAGACAGCCATGCTTGCTTGTTCGCTACAGCAGCCGTCGAGTTCTACATCTACAAAGGCCCGCTACGGACGGCCTCTCCATCCTTCACTTGAAATGGAACTGATCCTCCAAACCGCCTACGGCCTGGTGTTCCGTGGCTTCCTTCGCGTCCTCGGCCTCGCGCACTCGCGCACTGGTGCGGCTCTGCTCGGACTTGCGGAAGCCGGGCTCGTGCATAGAGATGTGCGCGCTCCGGTTCGGTCGGATGGCGTGGCACACGATCCTTGGGAGCTCGAGGCGTATGTTGGCATTCTCTTTCGACTGGCCATCGACCTTATCTTCGATGGTGTGCACAAAACGGCGATCGTGGGGCTCTGTATAGGCGTCGGAATCGTAGTACTCGACGTCCTCCTCCGTCCTCCTCCTCCAAAGTCGTCGAAACCTTCGTCAAGACGTCCGTCACCGTCACCTACTCGAAGCGAACCAGAGTGCTCAGACGAGGTGCGCACTCGCGTTTGAGCCATACTTAACCCCAGCACTGATCACAGGTCTTTCTTTAGGAAGACCAGTACGAGAGCCAGGTGGAGGACCAGGACCAGGACCAGGACCAGGACCAGGACCAGGACCAAACATGGCGTTAATGCTGCACCCAAACACAAGGAGCTGTTCGGCGACTTCAACGGCATCCTCCCACTTCCCTATCATTTCACCGCATTCACCACACTCTTCGAGCCGTCACCGTCCATCACAATGGTGAACGGCGTCAGCGTCTCTGAGGCGGCCAGGACGTATGGGACCACGATAGAACAGAGCGACCTCGTGATGGCTCCTGCTGCACGCATGGTCAATACTTCGGAGATACCACCGGTACTCACCCCGATGTGTACCGTACTTCCCTCCGAGGCCGTGAAACAAACCCATGCTGACTGCATCATCGCGACTCCAGGCATGCTGGCCAGCTGACAATCACAGCAAACTCCCGGTCGCTTCGAGTGGTTCTCCCCTCACGCGGCGACATCTCGCCCATGGAGGCAGTCGGACTTTTTTCTACTGGGACGACTGTCGCTAAAACGCCACCACTGCTAGTCGCTATCAGGAAGAATTTCATCTGCAAATCGAAAGTTGCTCCGTTGAGCGTTGCATCAGATATTCTCCGTACGACTTGATGATCACAATACTGGCAACAGAATGAATAGACGTGCTACGGCATGATCCTGACGTGACAATGTTCCTCCATGAGTCGGCTGCACTCCGGTGTTATCAGGAGCAGTACTTCTCACGTGCCGCGGGTCATGCCGATAGGCGTTCAAGCGTTTAGGTTTATGATCGGAAGCGAGGAGAACCATCTGCGGTTCTCGACGCCTCCACCGACCGACCCCGTGAACAGCGCGGATTCCACGATCTCTTGGCAACCCTCCTGGCCGTCAGCCATCGTCATGTCCTATTTATAGCCCTCCGGCTCACAGGGCGGAACGTGCCGTCACTTCACTGTTCACGTCTCGCGCCTCACATACTCAACATTGGCTCAGCATGCATCACATTCAGCGCTGCTCATTGGCCTACTTCCATGCTGCTTCTCGGAAAATAGGCGTTTAGGCATGCTATGCCGCCAACGGCTGCGGTCCTCTGGTCTCGTGGGCAGGAAGGTCCCTCGGAAGACGATCGGAAACGCGGCTTCTGGTGGCATTCATTCAGCAATCGGATGCTGACGGCCCCATGCCACCGATTCCGGACTTTCATCGTCACCAGGGTTTCCAGGTCATGCACGCCATCCCTTTGCGTATAAAGGGACGGCGAGCTGGGGGCCTACAACCTCAAGCCAGCTTCACCAGCGAGCTCTCCCACCACTCTCTCAACGCTCTTCTTTCTTCTCCTCGCTCGCTCTCTCCCAACCATGGTCTCCTTTACCTCCTTCATCGTCGCTGCCGCCGCGTTCGCTAGCGTCCTCGGCATGCCTACCGGCGAGCATGCGCACAGCAACACCACCGCGCTCATCGGCCGCGCCGGCACCGGAAGCTCGAGTGGAACCAACAACGGCTACTACTA